>UZAN01048303.1:6619-17433 GCA_900618425.1 Echinostoma caproni | reverse complement strand
AGGAAGATAGATCGCGGGTCTGCGAAAAGAATGTTGGAACCCCAGGATTTGGCGAAGAATGAAGATGTGGTTGATATAGACTTGACCGGGTCTACAACCAGCCTAATTCTCACGCATGCACGTTAGTGTGCGGTACACAATCGATAGAGAACAATATCGCCGAGAAGTTCGAAGACGATGTTGATTAAACTAATTTTTCCGTGGTTTTCACCACAATCTGTCATTTTTCCTGTAGCTCGGTAAGATGACCGATTCACACCATTTAGTTAGTACCTGTTCCCTTTTCCATATTCATCCCAGGAGTTTTGTCAACTTCATACTAACGCCTAACCTCCGTCCTTAAAAACCGATGGGAAGAGCCTATCTGGGCCGGAGGCTTTATGCGTTTTGAGATAACGTATTTCCCGGGAAACCTCTATTTAAGGTAGAGGACTGGCATCAACTGGAAGTATTTGCCCTGTCTAGGTGGGGGGGGGGGATGACAAGTCAGATGTCGATGGGGGCCAGTTGAGCTAAGCCCATTGATCAATACAGCGTTGCTGGTGACGAATCAGTGTGCCATCGGATTCCTTAATTATCTCCATTTTGCATAGGCTTATATTCCTAATTAGACGGAGAAGAGTGCAACTGTTACCAATAGCCTCAGCTTTCTCCATCCACACTTTTCTACGCACCGGTTCCCGCGACCATTCCTCAGACTCTTGATTAACTGGCGTTTAAGGGATTTGCGCGTTGTCATATGTAGAATCAGGATGAAGGGTTCTGCAGGTGTCCGGCATGGCAGCCGAGGTCGACGAGATCCATCGTTTCTGCTTTGAGCCTGCGCCAGAGTCTGCCGCTGATTTTATCGATAGCTGCAGAGCTTCCTTGATTTGATTCCATGGTTCGCTCAGTCCTTCGGCTGGTAGTTGTACTGATAAGCGATCTGAGAGAGCCGATTTGGAACTATCGCTGACATTGTATCGTAGATATCCTTTGCCGGTGGCTTTATTGCGGTTGTTTGCCAAACGTTGGGAGTATTTGGTTCGTAGAAAAGCGTGGTCCGTATCCTCAGGCGTTGATCAGTGAGAGCGGCAGTCCCGACTAGACTCCCTTTAGCGGCAACTGATGGCGATGTGGCCGGCTTGGATCCAACGCCGTCAAGTGGTTAATGGTTTCCAAGTAAGGCAGGGTCATTTTTTGTACGAGAAGTTCGTGTTTGAGAGGATCAATCCGTGGTCCGCTCAGAGTTGAAGTAAGTGATTTCTGTTGTCCCTCCGGTTAGCTGGGATTGCATGTAGACTGCTAAGAAGCCTTTTTGATTCGTCCAGGGATCCCACTTGAGTATTGGAGTCTCCGGTGACCAATGTGACTTCCGTTGATCGAACACTTTGGATTACTTGAGAATGATTGTTCGTCCTCAGTTTCAGGTGTACAGCAATAAACCAGTGCATACACTGATACCATCGTATCAGCGAATCGACGTATCGCGCACAGTCGGCTACTGACTGGAATCCAGCCCAAAGCGAGCGCCCAGTCTAGGCACTCAGCGCAATCCCAACACCAGCAACAATTCAAGCATCGGATGCTGAATCGCCTGACACGAAAGATGAAGCGTGAGGATGAGGTTAGGTCAGAGAAAAGGGAATTTTGGTTTTAAAAGTCCTATAACTTCTGATTGTTNCGGGATTGTGAGGAAGAACCAGATAAATGGGGAAGAGGTTTTTCTGAATGAATGCCTAAGACTTTGCGGCACGACATTTCTCGGTAGCCCATACCGACGAAAGGGTTTTTCTTTGGAAACCCTAACCGGAGCCTTCGGCTCAAAAGTCTGTCCCACAAGGCTGTTGGGCGTAGATCCAACGAGCGCGTACGACCTGAAGCACCCCTGTGGGAACTTCTAGGGACCTCTCACTCAAAGTATTTGGGTTTCGGNNGGTTTCGGTTCAGTGTGTTCGCTGGTGCTCTGATTGTCAGTTCGCTGTTCGGGATTGGCCCTTGGTTTTATACACCCAGTGATTCAAGCGGATCGTGGACGGGACGCACTTTATTGGCTGGGGGGATACCCAACTTGGGAGGGCGGTATCTGTCCAATGAAATTCGAAGACCTCTCTCACAGTCGAAAGCCCCATGTACCCCGCTCCTACCTCCCTTCTAATGGTTTTTTGACCGGTAAACTGTCCCTCGCCTTGTTTGTTTGCTGGAGTGAGTTCTGCAGGCACGATCGTGGATGGTCGAAAGGAACCAGGAGGTGCCCAAGCAACTGGCCTTGTGAGACTAAGCTTTGTCTGGTTTCTATCCATTGATCTTTCGATTATGATTGAATTTGCCACTGTGAGTAGCCATCCTGTATAGCCCACAGAGTCATGAAAGCACGCGAACCGTTACACCAGTGCAGTCTCGTCGTGATAGAATCGACGTTCTAACAGTACTGAACTGTGTTCGGTTTATTGGTTTTCAATGCCCCATCAGGTTCAATTGTTCTTTTTCTTCTATTTACCTCAGTGTTATCAAACCCTTTGTAGTGTTGTTATTCTGCTCGACACCAGATCGTATTCGTCAGTTACATAAAATGTAGATAAGAAAAAGTTGATCTCATATCATGATTTTTATCCATGACACTGGTTCAATTTTCAACACGAGTGCCGTTTTCAACTGTTACTCATTTCCTATATGTGCTATCTATCTTGTAGCTTATATTCTTATGAGCGAATTTTTGAAGATGTGGTGAACTAGGAATACCTGCACTAGTTTCATACTCATGTGTGAAGTGCTTCCACTGGATCTCGCAAAACAGCAGTCCTATTCACTGACGGATGGTGACAGCGCTGCTTCGTCCATTGAATTTAGCGCGTCTGAGAATCATGGGATTTCGTTCCGTTGCAGTGATTCCGATGAGTTCCAAAATCATCACTCNAAAATCCTCACTCAGTTCAGTCAACGGAAGGGAGTTCATCACCTTTGCAAATGGAACAATCAGAAAATCTGACCACTCCGGCAAAGAACCAGGGGAAACAACCTGCTAACTATAGTTTGAGTCCGTTGGATTTGAGATACAGAAAATGCTCCGCTCCTGTTCTGTGTTCCGATGTCCTCATTCCTCCCTTGCTTTCAGAGAAAGGAGTTTCCCTCGAGGCAGTAAGCCCATCAAATAATGGAGAAGATAATGGATTGACGAACTCGGTTAGTTTTTTTGGTTTTTCTCACACTCACTTCTAATCCCCCATTGTCTATTCCTGGAACCTTCCGTATTTGTAATGTTTCCTCATTTCTATCTTGTTCTGCAGTTATCCAGCTTTCCGGACCATCCAGGTGGATTCAGTCTAACTCCGGATATCATTCTGTCTCCTTGCGGTGCGTCATCCTCAGAGTCAACTGGTTCGAAGCCCAGCAGCTTATCTGCTTTCAGTCGGTTGGCGCGTAAACTTTCTCAAGACTATTTATATGCCACGTCCAGCCGTGTTACTCATCGATGCAACACCGTATCAGATGGTCTATCCCTCATGCCATTCCAGCCGAGTGAATCTATCTCCATGTCCACGAGATATTCCTCCAGAAGATTCACAAATTGGTATTATGTGAGTGCACACTATTACANGTTTGTTGGATTTATTTCTCTGCGCGATGATTTGTGTGCCGAATGGGTTACATGAATCACGAAGTTTTACATCAAGACCATAAAATTATATGTTAAACAACTGTGAAATCCGATGCTAGTCTAATGTGGCTCCCTGGAAAACTAAACTTTTATCCTGCTGTTTGTATTCAGTCTCGTTATTGCTGAATCTCCCAAACTTGCAGTTGATGACCTACTTCCCAGTCTCCTCAGAACTATAAGCTTTACATTCTTGAGTGGTGAGTGGACGTAGTTACTCGATGTTACGAGCGTACGTCTTTTTCTAACCATACGCAAACTCATCAAACAACAAATCAGCCGGTTTTAATCCACACAAGTTTACTCAGTTCATTGCAACCGTTGATCGGCTGGGTGGAGCCGAGCAATACTGGTTTTGAAACCGAAATGGATTGTGACCAATTTCGGACTTTCTTTAAGGGCGGAGGATGAGGTGGGATTTGCAAATAAAATAAACAAACAAAGTATGGACGAAAACAGTGTAACCATAAACCCGTCGATCATTTGCTACTATCAAAACTATCACATTCGGTCTTTTTTATATTTATCCTCATTGCGAGGGACATTTGAATGGTCTCATTCGGTCATAAGTTACATTTATTCTGAAAGTTAATAGGTATTTCTTTTCCTTTTTAATTGAAGCCATGTTTTTTGTTACCCCGCTTCTTAAAACGAATGAAAAAACACCGCTCTAAAGTAGTCTGTTCGAAACTAAGCGCTCAGTTTGACCCAGCAAATCTCTCTGAATGACAATCCTCTGTGGGTTCTCTATCTCTTATCTGATTTGCTTTCTTATTTGCCGTTTGGCTGTCTTCGTGGTTGCTGTCGCAGTCACTTAATCGTACCACAAGGCCTAATCCGAATTCTTTCTTTCGTTTGTATTTGTGAAATCCATTTATTTCACGTTTCGTTACCCATCCCATTCCTCTCATTGATCATCCTAAATTTAAATGAAATAAATGGTTTAACTGTTAGCTTTGCGGATTAGAGCCACTTTTTTAATTTTTATACCGGTTAGTCAGGTTAGTTGTCGACAATCGCAAATTTACTGCTTACTTTTTGTGACATAAACGCGGAGGAAACAATGTACGAAACAATGTGAAACCGGATTGGAACATGCCCATTTAACCTGTAGATTACAACGATTTAGCCCTAGTATACTTGATTAGGTTATTGATAAATACTTGAACCAATGGATCAAGGGTTTCTGGTTTTAAGTACTTACGATGTGTTCAGTTGAGCCGTTATTTCACCGACGTAATACAAATGAAACATCGAACTAGTTCTGGAGACTGCTGTTTCTCTCTCGAACTTGCTGGACCTTGCAAATGAGATCTTTTCCAGGCTTGACCTGTTCGGGGAAAAAACAGCGCGAGGAGACAGTATCTTATTTGTTTTCGCTATCCTACTCCTCACTGAGCAGATCGGTACTTTTCTCGCCTTGCCCACAAAATTATGGGAACATTATTAGGTCCAGTGCATAGGGGTGGGGTGGGGAAGATTTCCACGGTTGTGGTAACGCTTGTCTTGAGTACTGTCGCGGCTTCGCCTTCCCCTAATGTATTGCCACGCAGATCGATTGATCACAATGAGCTTGGATGTAACTATCCAACCTTCGTATTGGGGATAGTGACTTTTTTAGAGCCAGTTTACCATGTATCACCACTGAGAATGAAGGTGGAGTACATATTAAAATACTACTTTGCCGCAGTACCTTCCCAATGATCGCATTGGGTTTCTAGTGCTTTAAGGGAATTATTTAAAGTTTATTTTTGTCGTCGTTAGTACTTGTTTGTCATCCGTTTGTAGTGCATACCGGGATTCCTTTATGGGACGAATTTCACATTCTGTATACTTTCTAATGTTTCGCATGTATGCCGACTTAGGCGCTGGAATATAATGGGATAAATAGCTTTGGGCACATAAGATGGTGGAAGGCAGTAAGATTTTCCAGTTCTCCCAGTTGTTGATAATTATGTTGAAACAGTAATTTTCAGCAAACAGATGGCCGTGCGTTAGGCATGTCGATTAATTCGTGTAGTTTTAACTGTCTGATGAAGTGAAAGCAATAACAAAAGAATTTGGCGACAGTGGTCACGAAACTAAGGTCATTCAAGCATCAATCCGTTCTGAGTTCTAATTCCGCCGCTGTTGCCTATCATCACTGTTACTGTATTTCTCCAGACAGCCTTCGATTGGCTGTAGGTCCCTTTCTGAAGATTGATCGCACATTTACGAAGTTAATAAATGAAAAGAAGTGAAACATTAAAAAACTTGTGGTGTGGAAGCGTTATATGCACTTAGGTGGAAATCTAATTCTGTATATTGCAATCGAACAATTATTGATCATTGAATGAATACACACGACCACATATATAACCACTTGGGTAAAATAGATATCATGCTAACACCGTACTGAACTGAAGCAGAGAAACGAAGGTTCTTTAAAAGCATGCATTCATTTTTCACCATGCAGAACCACTAATTTTGGGGGCTTTTTTGCTGCTGCAGTTGTAATCACTTTTAAATCTACCTCCAATTAGGCGTCAATTTAATCATTCAATCTTTTCAGTATACTTTTTTAGATAATTGAGTGTTGGTAAAGTTATAATAGCCTCGAGATGAGGAGGGTTGGAGGTGGGTGGGTTTGAACAAGGACTGAAACAATCCAATCATTGAAACGCACTTCAGTTTCATGGGTTTCGGATTAAAATAGAGGCTTCAAAACAAAATTTCGCACTTACGTATAGCGTGCAGTACCACACGATCCAATTGAGAAGTGAGTGAACGTTTTTGGAACTCACTTCCCTTAGTCTGCGATGGTTTACGAGACGTCGGTGGTGTGAACGAATATGTACACGTTCGTTCTGTCCCATCTCAAAACATTAATGCGTTCTGTGCTCGTGTGGAATGAGTGCATGCTTTCACTTGTCTCTCTCTCTGTGTGTGTTTCTATTTCACTTAATCACGAGCACCATCCGCAATCATACATGATTGAATTTACCCCTCTCCCCAGAATGTATGTGCGCCTGTGTGTAGTATGTATATGTGGCCTAGTGGGTATCGGTCGACGGATATCCTGGCCAGTGTACTTGTTGACACGACTAATGTGCCACCGTTGCTCTTAATGTTGTTATCCAGTGTGCATGTCTGAATTTTCATGGAGTGAATTCCGAACGAAAGCTTTGGTGCTTGTGGTTGCATGCATGCGTGCATGCTGTGTAAGGTCAATCGTAGGTAGATGAGTTGGACTGATGTACATATCTGGTGCCCCTAGGTTTGCATGCTTCCTGTCACTTGGACCATTTATCTGTCTGTGTATCTATCTATCCGAGTGTCACGGTACCGAGTGTATTTGCGTGCGTGCGGGTGTCAGTCCAATTCTAAACTACTAGGCAAATTTGAGCCCTCCAAGTTTTTAAATTAGATCATTTTCACTAAGGTAAGGTGTCATATATGATCTTCAAATTGCCATTCTTGTTATATAGCATTTGTTCTTCTTCATTCTAAGGTACCATCATTATTATCGTAGATGCTCATGTGTAGTTCTATTATGTACATGGAAATAAGCACAAAATGGTCTGGTTTTGTTTAGAAGTGTCTAACTAAAATGCATCAAATTCAATTCGTTTTACGTACCATTATGATCGTATTTACACTCACAAATTGTACTCCGTTAATGTTTCTGTTGCCCTTGTTTTTGTGAGTCTTCAAAATCTCCCGATACGCTAGTACGATTGATCATTAGTCGTTGGATGTTACTCAAAAACTATTCTCTTATCTCAGTTGCTTTCAGTCTTTTTCTTTATTGTACACCTTTACTTGGTATCGAGCTCCTGGGTCTTGTGTATCGAATGCACCGCAGGCGTAGTCGGGGAAAAAATCTTGAAAAGATTAAAGTGACGAACCACATTCTGCTCCGATGAGATACATACACATATAATTTGCTTTGCAATCAAAGTACTCCTATGAATCAGAGTACTGTTGACAGCGCTATCATAGTGAGTTATACTGATGGTCGATCACCGCCAGCAACACTAACAGGTACCTATTGTGAATGAAGGTCAACTGAGCACTGTTGACAAAAACGTTAGGTTGCCTGAACGCATATTACGGTACGTTGAGAGTTGTAAGCACTGTTATGAGTGGTTAAATAAAGTTGTGCAAGTATTGCTTCAATGGGATGGGGTTCTCATTTCGATACTACACCCTTCTTGGTTTGCCAATCCAAGTTCCCAATCTTAAACTGTCGGTCACGATAACAAAATAAGTCTTCGTAACTATTGAATAATCTCTTACTTTTCGATGAAGATTAAACGCTTTTGGTGTGTATTACGGGTACTATGTCATTTTCAAATTTCCAAGCAGCGAAAATCCCGTTGGAGGCGAAAAACGTTTTGCTCCAAAGGAAAGGTTGCTCATTGCACCACACACACTCACTGTTATACTCTTTTCCATCCAACTCAAAGCTGGAGTGGAGTTAGACCAGAACCAGGGTTGGATAAATGATTATATGAAAGCACTTTAAAATAGCTATCGCCTTTTGCAAAACTTTGAGCTTCGTTCGATTTAATCCGTTAACTCAACAGTGTTTTAGTCTCTTTGTCGTTTGTTCTCTACTTCTCTCTCTCTCCACACACACACACGAAGGGGGGGGGGAGAGCAAACAGTATTGTCATCCCAAAGTCAGTTTTTGTCAACGTGAGTAGTTGAACTTGGTTTCCCGATCACAAAAGTTTGTAGTGTGTGCTTGCTTTGAATTACAGCGCTAATCTATTGTCACGTCAATTCATTTTTATTATTTATTTATCTGGTGTTTCAATGATGTGATCATTGGAACGGATAGCCCATGTTTTCATTAGGATTTTGCTTTTACTTTTGTGTTTCATTACATACCTGTTGTACGATGAAAGACAGACGGGGTCAACTGCATGATCACAAGAATCTGCCCCGGGACTGGGAATGGTGAACCACATAAGGTTCTACCAAATTAAACATGGTATTGAGCCGGAAAACAACAAAGCTGTCTTCCACCAAAGACGCAATAATCGGCAACTAGAACCATATGAAACCTCAATGATTATATTGTGTAGCCGCGCGTCAGCGTATTTGCCTAATTACGATTAATGACAGTTTTCGAACCTCATATATCGCGCCAACGGACCGACTGACCGTTAACATTGGAAGCCAACGAGTGCCGGGATCGATGGTTGCTCACGGTTACAGACACCCAGAATGGAGAGTAATTTTTATGAGCTTTAAAACTGAAGTATCATTTCGTTATAACAGTAATGAAAAGACTGATTTCTTATTCCTTTTTGTTTTTACTTAATCATAGCGTTGCACCTCAATCCATCGCACCATATGACCGTATTTCACAAATGTTAAACAGCGACGCTTTGCTACATCGAGGCCCGAAACGTAGAATAACTGTTGATCTATCGGAACCCTTTTGTACGCTTCCAGGTCAAAGCAGAAACTCGTTATTTTTATATATATATTCACTCATCCAGATCCTTTGTTTTCTTTTTCTTCGTTCCATTGGCTTAGAGGCCGTCGACTGATTTGCGCTTCAGCGCATTTTACTTATCGGTAACCATCAAGGAGATTCAAAGTAAAAACAGCGGTTATCATCAGAAACTGCTCTTAATTTTGCAACAAGAAAACTGGCAGTATTAATGGTCTATCTACCCGTGATAATAATTTGTTCACACTCAGTATGATTATATATTTGCTTTTGCACTTTTGCCACTAAAAACCTCCTTCACGACAAAGGAATTCCTTTATCAACCAGCTGATGCAAGTTAGCCTATAGGTCAATTGTTACCGGTGTAGCATGACACTGGTGTCGTACTTCTATCTGTTGTGTGTCACCCGCCGTCACATCTTGATGTTTTGGAGTAACTGTTACACATTTGGTTTAATGCGGAAGGTTCTCAAACCCTGTCCGTCAAAGTTTCTCTCCTGTTTGCAAGTCAGTTTTTTTCGCTCCACAGGTCTGTCTTTTCTGTACTCCTACTACTCGCCTTCTTTTGATATGTGGCTCACTAAATGATGACAGAGCTTCTGTGGATTAGCTAACAAGTTACATAGTATGTGCATTTGGAATTGATTGAGAGTTCGGTTTCGTTCTCCTTTAACGTTGGTACTTCTTTCGTGTTAATTTACATTGACAGGGTTGTGTTAATCCGACCCGCTATAAATCGCTTTGACAGGATCCTGTCTACACCCGAAATGCTTAATTAAGTTTCGCAATACAGAATATTCGAGCAGGACGATTCGTCCTGATAACAGTCTCATTTGTCCGTTTTCGTGCTTTAACGTTGATGTTGATCAGTTTTTTTAGTTGTACTTAAATCACGTGATGCAGCTCATTTGACGACGACGACTAGGCTATCACATGATTGCGCATCCACGAGGTCACGATCATTTCTTGTGTGATATTGTCCAGCCACAGTATGTCGTCATTCAGTCATGCCCACTGACCGGTTTTTCACTGAATGAACTGTTTCATTTTTTGTGGGATCTGTTGTATAATATCAAATGGGTAAATGAATGGAATCATTCTTTCTCCCTTCCTCATTTTGTTCAAATTAGTCCCGCTGTGTCGTACCTAAATGCTCTCAAATGAAAATCACTATCCTCGTAAAACCAAGCCATCTATAGTTGAGCAAAATTGTATCTCGAACTTGGTGGAAAGAACCGCATAGTTGTAGCACATTGTACGACTCCTGAATCATCTATTATTTACACCGATATACTGTTTCAGAAACGCTTAATCCTCTTGACCTTCAACCCGTCAATACGAGACTGACTAAATAAAATGCGTCAGAGGTTCATGTTGTAGTTTGGCCTTCATAAAACAAATCAGTGGATTGTGCTACTCTGACGACCTTTTTCCTAACGCGGGGTTTGGAATTTGCGATTGTCAATTTCCAGTAAAACCGCCTTTATGACGTCAACGGTAATTCATCTTTACTTGTTACCTGGAATCCATCAAGTCCATCACCGTGTCCTACATTAGATTCAAATTAAAGATGATATAATTTTTTAATGGACTAAGAACATTTCTCCGAGTTACATGTTCAGTAATTCTGCTGATGCACTGTCACTTGTCTACGCCTATCGTAGCCGGCCCTTAAGTTAATCATCACTCCTACTCCCGGAGATGAAGTGATCGGTTTCCATAACCAATACAAAG
>UZAN01048297.1:0-14951 GCA_900618425.1 Echinostoma caproni | reverse complement strand
CTATTCTTACATCAGAAACGATAAGACATCCCTTTCAAAATTTATATATATATATATATATATATATATATATATAAATTTTGAAAGGGATGTCTTATCGTTTCTGATGTAAGAATAGTTGTGGCAATAATAGGAGTGCCAATATTTCCCGAGATTGATTACATATTTCTAAAAAAGTTGTGTGGGGCTGAAACTGTTAATTAGGTAGGGGACAGCACCGAGGATGTTTTGCTTCGCTACAGCTATATTCTGTTTTTTTGTTTCTCAAACACTGAACAAAATGCTAACGCTTTATATGATAGAATCTGAGTCAAACAAAAAATGATTACTGCTGGGAGCTTCATATTCGTCACCAATATGGTATATCTGTTGTACTGTTCAATCGTTCAAACCACAACTTACAGTTGACTTGATGCACCTTGCCTGGGACCTTTGACGAAATTCATGATTCGGTCATTTGAGTCTGCTGATGTCTAATCTATCTGACGGGGCTCCCAGGTCCATCAGGCCCAACCCAGTTTTATCACACAAACGGGCCCGTGAGTGATCGTTTGCATACAGTTTGTGGCTTTCAGTGACATTTTTCGCAACTCACAACTGGTAATGATCCGGAGCATCGCATGATGTTTTTAGAACAAACTCGCTTTCGGTTCAATCATACGATCGCATCCCAAATCTTGGTCATTCTAAAGTGTTTTAACACATCTTCCTCTGATCCCTCATTTGCATGCTATCATACACGTAAAATTTGTTATCTCTAATCGCCAACCTTCCGCACTTTTGGACCTTCGTTTCCCCGCACAGCCGCAAATGTCACACACAGTCGTCAGTTGACCGGATTTGTCATGCTAGTGACCAGTGTGAGAGGGGCCACAGTAAAAATTCCATTCTTTGCCAAATTGGTGCACGGGTAAGAAAAATCGTTGTTTCTCCTCTAACTCTCTATTTATTTTCACATTCTGTGACATGACAACCAACCGGTAGATGCGATCACAAAACATTGCTGTTCAATCACGTTAACCGGTAGTCTCAGCTCTGACAAATCGTCAAAAGCTTCATTATAAAACAAAACAAACAGTTCTATTGCACCGGTATGCTAACGCTAACCCATTTGGCTGTTCATCCAAATGGAGGCAGCCAAAAGACAGCAACCAATATCGGCGCACAATAGTGCATGATTAATGGTTGTAAAAACTGAACTGAACGGAACCGCGGATGGACTGTACGCTAGAATCGAGATATGATAGTGAGATAGAAATGTTTGACACCTCGAAAACTGATTGTAATTTGTTCGACTGTTTGAATTTCCTCTTTTCGCGTTTACTTTCATAAATTGTACAGTGACGCAACGGCATGATATAATCAATCATTGATAAGAAATTGGGAGCAAAACGAAATATGCCATTTACTTAGCCAGATCGTTGAGTTAATTAGAATTTCATAGCATCTTCTCTCCACAATATTATTTAGATTCCGACTTTCGATGCAATCCCGTTATCGTATACTAATGTTTAAGCTTGAAGTGATAGTTAGAAGGAATTATTTACTTCCCTTCTCTTCTCAAGGAACATTGAAGACACTCAAGTAGTTACCTGTACAATAGTCACTCGCGTTATATGCTTTGTTGGTTCCGATGGCGTCACTCACAGCATTACGCACAGTTTTTCAATCGTTTTTGTCAGCAGTGAAATCTGGCACTTGGTGAATTTCATCAGCGAGTTTGTTTGCAATTTTGTTTCTTCTGTGTTCAAACATACCTATGTGCAACTGTATCCTGCCGTCTTGGCCTGTTGACCGCTATGTCATCGTCGACCTTATTTTTTGTCACTATCCAATTTCTTTTATAGATCACATACGTTTCGTTTTGTATCAGGAGAACAGACAACACTTTCACGTCGTGGAATTTTTTTTTGGGTCAAGCTTATCACATTTCTTATTTGTCTGTGCACTGTGTTTATACCATCTCTTCATTCATCATTAATTCTCTCTTTCTCTCACCCGTTCGATCACCCCGTCTCATTTCCATCGAACTATTTCCAGTGCACTAGTCGTACACGAGCGACGCGCAGTGATGCATGACCTGTCACCGCCCCGACTTCGATTTGATTATGTATTTCACAATCAAGCTGATATCCCGGTATCTGTCACCAAACCACAGTTACCACATTCTTATCGCGATCTAGTCCGGGTACGTGCTGCACTCTCAAGTTCGGTTTCCATTTTATTCCCTGTGTCGGTCCCTCCTTTCTCGTGGAGCAGATAGAATACGACTTCATTGTGAATATTATCGTGTTGATAACACATTTACAAAATCTGTTGTAAAGAATGCCCGGCAGAATACATTGGGCAAATCAGTAGACAACTAAAGACAAGGATAATCGAACATGAGAGAAAAGAAAAAACATCGACCTACTGACAAAATAACTCTGGTAAAACTAGAACCAGACTCAGCGATCGCTCTGCACGCCATAACCGAAGGTCACACCATAGACTATAACACAACCCGAAAACACTCCAACTCAGATTTTGAACATGTACTGAACGCTTGTATGCCGAAGCTCTGGCCATTAACACCCACTCTGCATGTGTCAACAGAAACGACGGAATCGAGATCCCGAGCATTTGGACTACCCTTACACCCCTANTAACGCGTAATCACGATAAAAGGTCGCGGTGCCACTTGACCCCATCTGATAATGGGAGTTAGTATGTCAGACAATGAATCATTCAGCCCATCACACACACACTAACGATGAAATATCCGTTGACTTGTGATCGTTTCCTCTGAGTCACTTTTGATTGTAAAACCTGCCTTGAGAAAGGTCACCGAAATGTCGGTGAATATAATTCTCCACCGATATCGTTGTTATTAGCAATATAACATTCACAATAAAACAGCGCATGGCGCACCGATTTTTCGACACACTCCTGACATCATTTGGTTCTGATGTATTTAAGAATACGACTTTCCCTCGCGCCTCATTTGAAAGCTCAAAGGGGCCTCTGGGTCAAAGGCGAGAACGAAACTAACGCCGACAGTTGATTTGTCCGTGTGCTGGACAGAGCAAAACTATCTAGAGTATCATTTTGAATGACAGTCGATCTACTTCATAATACCATGCATCTCGGAATAGAGTGTCTTCATGTTTAGTGATAGGTTTCATGACACGGATAATCCCATCTGCATATACGTGTATGCCTTCAGTAGCACATCATCTGGCTTATGTCATCTACAGTCTGATGTAACTTTGAGTGCTCGTCTCATCGGCTCATCCCGTTCCTCGTTCTTTGATCTCCATCCCCTCCCCCGCGATGCATTGCCACATAGATCGCATACCCTGCGGCTCATTCGTGCGTCGTTCTAATCCAACCGGGATCGGAAGTGACTCTGTTTAGCCTATCTGTTCTGAATGGGACCGCTTACACTCGAATCACAGATGTCCTAACGATCTCGAGCAATGTCTCCACACAACACCTAAACTTTGATATTTTCTCCGGCAATTTAGAAGTGAGTCAATCGATCTGTGTTTTTAGTATCGAATCTAATATGTCGTTTTTCATAATACACGTTTGTATGATCAACAGTTGAGTGGGTACAACTAAGAGCCACACGGATCTGCTGTTCGGTTATGGGAACCGGTCGTAATCGGACATACCTATAAAACCGACTTATACCTGAGAGAAGTTAGTCGCTTGAGGATAAAAGTAAATGGTAGTTCGGGGATTGGTGACTTTAGCCCCCCCCCCGGGACTTGGATCAGCAAACTGCTTAAGGCCCCCATAGAATAGGTGTATATCATCGACTTGGATAACTGGGAATTTGCTTATCACCATAATTGGTGTAGATGTGGCGTTTTACTAAGATTGAAGGGTTGTCTATATTATGCCACGGTTCACTTGGTTCTGCTTTATGCCATAGAGACCTTGCGTTTACGAGGAAAAGAGATCCACCGGCTAGAATTTTTGGACCATCGATAGGTACATAGTTTGGCGCATAACGGGTAGAATAAGCGGGTTAGTAAATCTTGTGGTAGGTCGTTTGTTTTCTGTCTTCATTGGGGATTAACCTTGCTAGCGCATAGAATCCTAATTACTCGATTTTACTGGCTGGGTCATGTATTGCACATGCCCAGTTGTCGTCTGTCGCATTGCGCTTTATTTGCTGTACCCTCTCCGGGCTGGGGGAAACCGCGTGGAGGTCAACGTGTGTGATGGAGACAAGGCATGAAGAACTGCCCAGAGTGATTAGATAGGGTAGCTATCTCTCTCATCATCCGGGTTGGGGTTCAAAAGACTGTGTAACTGTTTTGTTGGACACACTGAAGAATATAGCAGCGACCCGACAGCAGTGGTGTTCTTGTTACTTCTTCTCGGAACGGGAATACACGGCTCTGTGGTTTAAACTATACAGGATCGCTTTCTTTCCAACTCGTTCAAAACGGACTCCATCCCTGTCCACGTTACATATTTTCTCCCTAAGTGTGTGCATTGCGAGTTTGACATCAAGCAGTGAAGTTCGCTTCACTGTGTGTTTTGCTGGACAATGATGATGATGATGATGATGCGCCAGAACAGACGGTTGACCCCCAATTGTCCGTCACCAACCCTTGGAAAGACAGCGAGGTAATCAACTCACAGCTCAACTGTCCACTCATGTGCTATTCAAATTGAACTGTTTTTTGAAAAAATTTCCCGTTTTGCTCTACCAATTCTCCTGTTGTTTATCATCGTTTTGTCTAACATGCTATATAATGAAATCGTTGTTGTTGTTTGTACCATGCAGCTCATTTGAAGTTTTTATGTATGTTTTGTCAGGACATTTGTCTTTCGACTGCATCCTCGCAGTCGGGGTTACCATAACAGCACAGTAAAGCAAGATGTTCCCTTGCGATATCCCCGCTGGCACATAGAGTTGTAGTACTTCGCACGCATACACACACGTATCTAGGAGATAGACGGTATAACGGCGACTTGTTGGGCGTGGTCCGTTTGTGAACTATTCATGTTGGTTCTCTGCTGTAGCTAAGATCAAACTTTTCCCCCTTTATGCACTTTATGTCCTCTGCTTATTGGACTATCTATTCCAGGGTCTATTGCTATCGTTGTTTCCCATGACTCATTTTCCCGCCCACATCATTCACCGTCGCCATGACAGTTGTGAAATTCGTGTCCTATTAAATGAGAAACTATTGATAAGTCTGAACTGTAAACTACCACCGGGGTCTGGAGCGAGTGGTCTCGACGTTATCGGTGATTTTTTGTTTTGTTTTCGATATGACCTTGTTCCAGTCAATTGTTGTGGTGGCACCAATACCACGCGGAAGTAACTAGAAGGTTAGGGAATCTGCATTGTTCAACACAATAATAATAAGGTCCCGAAGTGAATTGTTTTTGTGGCTAGAGGTGAAAATAGGTGGGAACTAGAAGGGGAAATTTATTTTCCATAAGGCTTTTTACTGAAATAAAAATGCTCTGTCGATTTGGGTCACGGTGATGATAAATTTATTATCTCTTAGCATCGATTGTTACTTTTCTACGGCTGGCTGTTTGGGAAGGATAAGCCGGCTCCATGGTCATGATCATGAGGTTACTTGGGAGTTCAGCACGGGAGACGAACCCAGATTCACTATCGTTTTTTATTTTGAGGGCGCACCTCTAGCCTTTGTACAAGCAAGGCAGCTGGAAGTAATCCCTCGCCTCGGAAGTGAGGGAATCAATGACTAGTTTTAAAAGGTCAGTCACATTGNNNTAAAAAGGATCCAAGTGACCAGCCTGAAACCCACCGCACCCTGGTAGTGCCCCCGCTGTTTGTTCGCAACTGCTTATTTGTTGTGGTATACCACAACTCAATCACATCTAATCGGGACGCTTAATCCGAGGGNCCAATTTACGAACGATTTATTTCCGACGTCCCATAACCTGGCACCATACACGTTCCATTTTTCTCACTCACTGGCACGTATGAATAGCAGGATGACATTTTCTGGTGTGCTGCGTGGAAGCTACACAATTTGGTTATCGTCGTAAGGAGATCAGACCACGGGATCATGAATTATCCCTTTTCGCTTTAATTACAACTCGAGAACGTTTAACGATCGGAAATGTGCGTAATATACGTGTCCCAATCTCAATCATCTCATCTTTTCAGGGACTACAAAATGAATGGATTGACCGATAACGAGTTCAAAATAAATCTGTCAGGAGTTGAGTAGTTGGAACAAATTGATTACAGTATCATCATCATTATTTTACAGCGAAATACAATGAGGCGAACTTCACTCATCACTGCCAAACTCGCGATGCATACAAGGTTAGTGGTAAAATTCAAGGTGGACAGGGATTGGACATATTTTGAGGGAGGGGGAAGAAGGTGAATCACTGTGATTAACACAGAGTGCGCAATCGCACTCTGCATACATAACGTTTCAAGCATTCTGACCTGGTAAGAATCGACAGCAAGAACGCCATATCCTACAACGTCTTCAACCAACCAGTTGTGGAGTCTTTCGAACCCCAACCTGGAAGGCGAGAGACACCAACTCTACCTAATGGCTCTGTGCATTTCTTCATACCTAGTCTCCACGTCATCTGTTAACCTCCACGTGGTTTCCTCCAGCCCGGATTAGCTACAGCGTATAAAGCGCGGTGCGGCAGACGATGGCTGGGCATACGCAATACGTGCCCTAGCCACCGAAGTCCAGTAATCTGAATTCGGTGTGCTAGCAGGTTTATCCCTGATAGACTCCCCAACACACGGCCACTTACCTCCACGTTATCAAGTGTGTGTTGCGCGTCCTCTGTACATTCTAACAGACAGCGACGTAATCGGCGTATTCCAAATCGCACAGTACAATAACGGTTCTTGATTAGTGTCACTGCTCTCTTGTTCCCAGTCGGTGAGCTCGTTTCTGATTACTTCACATGTCTCAACACTTCCATTCTGATAAGTGTTCCAGTCATGGTATTGAACAAGAATGAGTATCTGATCATAACACTTGTATACTTTTGACACCGTGATTCCTCTTGAATTGATGTTTCTTGAAATACGAAAAAACAAAACAAAACAACAACAGGTTGCATGAAAATGACATGATATGCTTAAACCACATCAATTCGATTGCGTTGCATTTCGTTCTTTTCTCTCCTTTCTCACTCTTCCGCTTATTTGTTCCATCTCCCCTCCCCCCTCCACCTTGGTTAACTAGATTCAAATTGAAAAAGCCCGCCTGTTGGATGGTGTGTACAATTTGGGCACTGTTTTGCTAAATCAACAAGGCAACAGTACCGTCGTTCTGTATAATCGCAATCCAATTGAGGTGAGTTGTTCATCCACATGGCTAGTTGGTCACAGTGATCCCACCACGTATAGTCCCAGGTACCATCTCGGTCATGGTTCAAAGGTTGTCCGGTGCGGACCCGTTCGGTCCCGTGCTCGCTCATACACAGAGAGAACGGTGATCCAGTGCTCCTCCCCGTGCCTACGATCTGCTAGATGTGTGTGTGTGTGTGTGTGCGCGCGTTTAAACTGTTTAATCTATTTAGACTATCAAGCTTGGATTAGCCCATTCGATTGTTCAGAGGCACAAGGCATTCCTGATGTTTAATCTCTTCCCTTGTTATTTTGCAATATTTCCACAGCTGTATGTATCATGACTATCGTTTCTGAGATTACGGATAGACAAACAAATAGAAATCCAAGTAATAAAAAAATCCATCAAATTGTATTTGATCTTAACGAAAATATGTAATAAAATCACAGATCTCACCGCGACGAAATCATCATACTCCCGTAAACTTTATTTATCCGTACTGTAATGCTATATAGGATGCATTGACGATTGATCGCTGCAACTTCTATATGACAACTACTGGTCCATGTGGCGGAGTCGTTGTCTGGTAAAATGAGATGCCCTAGGATCATGTGACGCCATAGTGATGACAGTCATGTGATCACGCCACTACAGCATCAACCTTAAAATGGGCGCGAGTATAACAAATGAGTCAACCGCAATCAGTAACGGTCACAGGAGAGACGTACCGATTTCGTGAAATCAGAGTGGATGCATTTCACGAAATTAACTACTGCACGCATGAGATAGCTGAACAGTGTAACAAATGCTGATCCACTGTACGGTACGGTACGTGCCACGGTATTTCGGACGAAAACAACTGAGGCAGAAAATGAGATGGGTTAGACACAGCAGAACGCCCTCGGAGAAAGACAAATTCAGGTTCTTGCGAATGGTATCCGATTGCTTGAGTCATGGTTCTTCCGTAGAAACGGAAATTCAGTTTAATTTTTCCATTAAAGCTGTACTGGTACACCCAAATCGGTCCCTGGGATCATTGATACAAAAACGACGTGTCAAGAATTAGTTAGGTTGCAAATGGAGCAGTGTTTGTTGTGGACCAAAGCACATGTTATATACAAAAAAAACAATGGAATTTTGTATAGTTAATCGTTGAAAAATGTTCAAATGAGATGGTCCGTATACCGGGAATTATCACCGAGTTGAATTGCGGAAAGTAGCCCGGTGAACCGGGTTAAACCGCAGATATTCGGTGAAGTCGTGGGGCACCTGTCCAATGAACAACCGCATTGATTTCGCGATAGTAAGCGATGAGTCCGATTCAGAATGTTATATTCATACACTGGAGTGGGATGTACAACCGGGGATTAGAGACACTGTGAAATGGCTGAGTTTGACAAACAATTGCGCCACTGCATCTCTGTCTGAGTTTCCAGACTGTGCTAAACAAATCACATTGAACAGAAAAAAAACTCGAGAGCGCAATATTGTAAGGCTACCCAGGTCAAAGCAGGTAAATTTTCTTGGAGCATTTACAACCGGAGCCACTGACTAGTCAAAGTTTGACCAGAAAGGTAACGCGGTGGTTTGTGAACACCGCAAATCCATTGCGGGCTTGTTCATCGGATCATACATCCTTTGGACGGGATCAAACGTCCAAACTGTCCAGAACAACTCGATGCTCAATCTAGCCTGTGACCACTGCCCGAAAGATGTGTTTGGGTGTGGTTGGTACACCTCTTGGTTGGTTTGGTATCAGGGTGTTTAACGAGCTCCTCTTACTTAACTGCCAGTGGTTCACTGACCCGGTTGTTGCCCCGAATATTAACTTTTCATCCTCTCACTTTGGTGTGGAAAAACACCGCCTCGAGAAGGCAGTGACTGAGGCTTCTTCAGCAGTTGATATTTGAGACGCTTGGTCGTATGGGAGCATTTCGCGAGGTGCTAGGGGGGGGGGAGAAAGTGACCATCCACAACTGGGAACATTCATCTCCGACCATAATCAGGCTTTCAAAGGCCGATACAAAAGATCATTTGGCGATATGCTATATTTAGTTTCTTTTTATTTGGCAATAATGCTGGTAGTTGTGCATACAGTTGCAAAAAGCGAAGACGAGGTGGGTGGGTCCGTGGGGTGTGTACACTTCTTGTGTTTTCATTGGCTGTTTGTGGGGCTAAATCGACAACCTGGACTATTCACTATGGATGACTGTGCTCAAGCTCATTCAATATGCATATCGATCTGCATCCGTGCACGCATGAGTGCATCTCGGTTCGTACAAGTTTTGGGGGTTTCAGTTCGGCAAAATGCACTGTGTGACCTTGAACCCCAATAAAAGTTCAAAACTTATCTGATTACTTGTCATGTTTGCATCCTCTTTCATTATTTGTTTGCGTGTGTGTACACATGCTCTTTGAAAGTTTATTTTATCCTTCGTCCCACATATCTGGTGCAATTCTTATGCAGTTTGTTTTGAGCAGTGGTCAGAGCAAAGATGTTTGATCCTTTGTGCTTCGCACACACACACACACCCACCCACCCACCAAGGTTTCAACATGTCCCCACTCTGATATTTGACTACTTGTGACCTTCAGAAGATAGAGTAAAGAGCTTTCGCGATGTATGCTAGAAACGAGGTGAGCGAAACAGCGTAGCTACGGTGCTCAGTGGTTATATGAAAATATCATCACACCAGTCACATCAGTCTAGCATTGCCCTGGTAACCGCGTAAGCGGCGGGTGGGAGGTGCATTGGTACCATGTTGACCTGTCAACACCAGTGATGTATTAACTATTGTGTGTTCTGCAGTAAGCACCAGCTGAGATGCAGCGAAACAATTCCGGAATTCAATGGTGTGCGCTTGCTGTGTTGTGTTCGTTGTTCAAGATTGTTTCGCGAATTAATTGCTTGAACGATATGGTCATCATTGTACAACGAAGTACGGTTGAATCAACTTCGCCGATGATCATCAAACTTGGTGTTGGCAAATAAATACCAACATAAGAATCGTGTAGAGATTAGAACCGTTGCGAGTAAGAGAGCTGGAGAGTAGAAGAAAATGACCAAATTGCGTTCCGATTTCTTCATACAGTCTGACCGCGAACAGCGGCACTCGTGCATCTACTCGATATTCTTGCGCAACCCCAGTCTATGTGAATTCTCTATCTTCTCTTTGACTCAACTCAACATTCCAATCTTCATTCTGCTCTCAAATGGACAGCCAAAAAAACAACAACCAAAACCGGTGCATGAAAATGTATGGTTAATAGTTGTATAAACTGAAACTGAAATCACTGCAAAAGAGTGAAACTGTCGAGTCATTGCTGTGGGTTTGTTGCCTTGTGCTTCACGGTTCTGTACCAGTCGGCCTACACAACTCATTGCCTAACCAGCAAATTCCACTGATGCGAATTGGTTTTGACTAGGAATTTGTCACCATCATGGGTTTCGTTGCATTGGCGATAGACCGCAATCGTTTGGTGATGTTGGTGGTCGTGATCTTAGAATTGTGGACATTTGTTAATAGGATCAGGTGGATTTTGAGACTGCCTAACACCTTGATTGAGTCTTGAAATACGGAAAAAGTTTATCCATCTAAACTTATCGGTTGTCACAGTTTAAATCAGCTGGATGCAGTGACAGTTTACAAGAATCTTTTGCACGCCTTAAGCACCACATACGTTGTTTCAGTGATCTCTTGATTATGTCCAACTACGTTTGAACCGTGATCAGAGAACATGCATAATACTGTCACTAGTAAGAAAGTTACTTTACTGCGGCTGGCTCCTTGGAAAGGATAAACCGGCTCATGATCATGAATTTACTCGGACGTTTGGTACGAGAGATGTCCCCAGCTGCATTCAGCGTATTTTATTTTGAGGGCGCACTTTTAGCCTTTGTACAATCAAGTGTGAACGGCAAGGCAACAGGAAGTAATCCATCGTCGCTCGGAATTGAGGGGGTCACATCGACCTTTGTCGTGACACCATNGACACCATCATTGGGCTTATGTGGCTTTAAACAGGAGCCAGGTGACCAGCCTGAAACTCACCACACCCCGGTAATGCTGACGCTGGTTGTTTGTAACCGCTTATTTGTTTCGGTGTGCCACAACCTATTCACAGCTAACCTTCTTCGGTGAAGGTATCCCTCTATTCACAACCTGGGAACGCGTCTGGTAGCATTCAGCTCCGCTTAACTCGAGGGTATTCAGGAGTAATAAAGTTAGGTAGAATAATGAATTCGTTCTAGGACCATAAGTTGTGTTGCATTCCCAGTGTTTCAGGTGTGGAAAGTTTTTTCAAGCAGTCACGGTTTTTCGCACTTATTGATCAATTAGAGCTGCCATTCATGTTGGCAAGTCAGTGTACCTCTGAGGTTAACGTGTCTGTTATTGTGAATGATGTTACCTTTTTGGTTCAGCAGTACAGTTTGATCCCACATTGAGATTGAGTTTTGTTCTCTCCTCTGCTCTCGTCACTGCGCCCCACCCCGTCCATCCCCGTTTCACTTATTCGGTGCTTTTCAATGACAGATCGAAATTGAAGCGTTTGGAGTTAGCACTGCCTTGGATCCGGCGGATGCTTGGCGTCTCGTGATCGAGCGAACGGAATCCGGGACCGAATGTAACTCCGTATGCCTGGTGCACAGTTCTAACGAAACCTGTGTCAGTTGCCCCGTAAGTGTATTCCTTTACCTGTTCCCGTGTATCCGAGCCTGTTTGACTTTTTAAGACTGTGTGGTTCCGTGTTTTTACTAATCTTTTATATTGTCAGTTCCGTTTTGTACGACCATTAACCATGCACTGTCGTGCGACGGTTTTGATTGCTGTCTTTTGGTCGCCCGTTTGGATGAAGCAGTAGGAGAAAAACAGGAAAGGTTAAAATTAAGATCAAAGAGAAAATTTTGAATTTCAGTTGACTAATGTTGCAGAGAAATTGAGATGCACAATCGTTACTGTTTACGACACCAACCCGTATCACTCAGTGTCTCTAACCGTCAAGTACAATAGTCCCGAGGTCCCCAGACAAGAGCTTAACGGGACCTATGTGACCCAGACTCCTGGTTAGAGCTTTCATGCCCTCATGCCAGATCTTAACTTGACTATCCTTGAATTTCTTCCACTCACTACCTGCCTCCTGCAACCTATCTGATGATATATGTAACACATACCCCAACCAACGTAATCTGTGAAGGCCGACCGTTTGTTCCGGTGGACGGCTGCACTTACCTTAAACTCTGCGCCTAATCTCGGCATTGCTTGTCCGGCTGCCCCACCAGATTCGTGCAATGCTACGTAGACAGCGGTGTTCAAACATACCGACACTCCATCTATATCCTGTTCCTGTAATGGCCAGGTTTCTGCGCCGTATATCAGAACTGGCCGAACTGCCACGGCTGCNCCCCATCGATACGCTCGATTTGTTTCCTGTGTGTCTATTCTGCAATCGATGTGATTGGACTAAAACCTACTACCTGTGTAAAGTGTAAACTGCTTTCCTCAAAACAGTCAGTTGTACTCCAAATTTGCGAAACGTGCACTCAAATGCTGCCACTTAGCTATCTCATGACGGCAATGTTCGTTAGTTTTACTGAATCACTTATTTTGTGGTTGCCCACCTGAGGGATGGTTTTACCACATGCACGTTCCGCGATCCGCTCGATCCTGCTCCATAACACACACACACACACACAACGACTTCGTCGCTTCTTTTCCAACTACCCGTGACAACTGTGAGTGTTTAAATCCCCGGAATGCTCATGTGTCAATCGTTTGCTGACATCATGGGACGAGTATGTTTATACGTTGGGCCACCAGATAGGTTACCACGGCGAGCGATATTTGCTGGTCCAGAGCGGTCAAAAGAAGGCCTAGTATAGGGGTATGAAACTCTAACCAGAAGACTGGGTCACATAGGTCCCGTTAGGCTTCCCTGGCTGGGGACCCCGAGAGAATGGTCGTACTCGATGGTTAGAGGCACCGAGCGCTATGGCTAGGTGTCGAAAACAGTGGTGCTCATGCATTTAGTCATTATTCTCTTAATATCAGTCCTCATGAATTCTCTAATTTCCGTTTTTAACATTCCAATCTGCATCCTTCTCTTTCATACAAATGGGCGACCAAAGATAGCAACTTAAACTGACTCACGAAAATGCATGGTTAATGGCTGTAAAAACTGAATTGAACTGAACTGATTAATCGAGGCATCCTCAGTTGTGCACTGATGTGCAGGATTGACCGAGATGCTGGAATAGATATACTCTTGCGGTGACTGTTGCTCAGCCTTGTGAAAACAAAAATATGTTGTTTTTCATTCGCTGTTGAATTGCGTTGCTTCGGAAAATACCCTATTCATGAACTCCTCAATCAACGCGCGAGAATCGGACGGAAAGACAATTGTAAAGACACTTGAAGTTCTATGGCAATCAGAACGAATTGAACTATTAATTCATAGGTTTGGGCCATCCATTTTTGACTTAGTTTCATTTGGGACCGGAGTCTAGTTTATTAGATCCCATTCCCTTTAGACCGGGATCAAGCGTTCCAAATACCCAATACATCTTGATGCTCAATCAAGCAAACAATATCAGCCCGAACCGCAAAGGTGTGGATTGGGTTTGTAAACTTCGTCTATATGCCGTTTCGGAATGAAGATTTTTCACTAAATTCCCAGATGAACTGTTAGTGGTTCACCAACTTGACTACGGTTACGAATGTTGGCTTTTCGTCCTCTTCAGTGGTATAGCACCTTCTCCATGTAATGGTAGTAATTAGGGCTACTTCAGCAGAGTTTGACTGGAGGCGTTTCGGTCTTTTAGGGTCAAGGAAAGGATGACCAGTATCAACACAAGATGATGATGATGATGATCACCACGGGACACCCACCCCCGAACAATGTGAGGTGTTTAGACTCATTTCTATGGTAAACCAACAACACCGTCAGGTGACAATATTGATCCCAGTGGCAGTTGCGTTATGTACTGTACATACACAGGGCTGGCATCTTCAGATTGGGAACACATCTAAATGAGTAACTACTTCAAGGAGTTACTCTTTTGTCTCTAAACGTCATTCTCGACCGTTTGTTCTGTCGGTTGTCTTTCGTTCAGCGTCAATTGCCGATAATTTACTGTTGACTTCTGTTTCTAAATCCATGCTTCATCTTCATTCCTGTGTAAGTTGATGCTATTCGATCTTTTTCTAGTAAAAATGAAATTCTTACGATCGATTGTCATGTGTAATGTTTCATTCCACCCCTTACTCTTCCCTGTCTCTCCTCTCCCTCTCACACACTGTTCTTCCAGATGAAACTTGCACATGATCAATCGACCAGTTTGTCCTTAGTTTGGGATGGTATACCGCAACCAACCGTACAAACTGGATATATCGTTCTGAAATCCGCTTATCAGGTAAGTTACATGCTTCTGGGCGAAGTTTCATTTCAAATAGAAAGACAAACAATATAGCGAACAAGCTTGTTTTTGCAACTTCGTCTTCAGGCATTTACTGTTTATATCTAATGTAGAAATAAATGATTGGTCCATTGAGATTAAGTTTGAAAATACAACTATATCCTGTCAAGTTTAATCAGATCTAATGGAGAAAATGGGGGCAGTGGGCGAAGGGGGGGGGGGGGGGG
>UZAN01048296.1:7196-18460 GCA_900618425.1 Echinostoma caproni | reverse complement strand
TCCTTCACAAGAGGAATGCCTTAAACTTTGCACTGAGAGTGATAAGATGGACAGGTGAATTTCTGCAGAACAGGTCCTTCTATGTGAATGTGGATGGGTGCCAGTCGGCCATTAAATGGGAAGCCAGTGGTATATACCAAGGATCAGTACTGGGGCCTCTCTTGGTCGTCTCTTGCGTCATCGAATGCGTCCAGGAAGTCGTCGACGTAGACGACGAAAGAAACTAACGGAACTAACTGAAATATGAACCTGAGAATCAGAATCCCCGTAAATTCCCCAGTGATTTACCGGGTTACTGCCCGTGCTTCCTCCCCGATCCTTCCTTGTTTGTACAACATTCTCTTGTTCGAAGTTGCACCAGTTTGAGTACGGCGCCTCCGGAATAGATCAACGAGCAACGCATAGCCGAATTCGGATTCCAAAACGTCCAGCCTGCACACAGTATTCTGGAAGCGGGTGGACGATGCATTTGTTTAGTGAGATAAACACTTCGGGTTTTCCGCACGTCATGGTTGTGCATAGACGAACCAGTTGTCCCCTGGTTTTGTTCGCGGTCTTCAAACACTGAGTACTTGGTTCGAAGTCCGCATTACCACTATGCCTAGATCCCTTGCCTCGTGCACCAGTTGTATAGACAGACTCCTTTCTATCTCTTTGTCAGTTCTGTTAGTCATTATCTGACATTTCGAGACGTTCAGTTGTAGATCCCACTGTTCCGCCCATCTTTTCATTACCTCTATATCCCTTACTAGGTCACATCCCGATATCCTGACGTCATCTGCAAACAGAAACCAAGGATTTTGGAAATCCCATGCTAGGTCGGTAATGTAGAGCAGGAACAACAGTGGTCCAAGTACCGATCCTTGACTTCCACCGCTCTTGACTTCCTCCTCTTCGGATGTGAGTTCCTACATTGACACTAAACGTCCGCGGCGTGAGAAAGCTCCGCATCCAGCTTCTGACTTGCCCAACTATTCCCAATATTTGCATCTCATGATCTAAACGATGGTGGCCGATCGTATGCCTCCCGAATAGATCAACTAGTGAAGCGTAGCCAAATGCGGATCCCAAAACGTAAGTGAAACAAGCGATCCAGCAAGTTTCTATGGTACTGAATTATTCAACGATCAAATAAGCAAATAACATCTGTACAAACCTCAAAGTGATCTCGAAACAACTTGAAAACAAGCGCCAATTGTTACTGTGAGCGTAATTCAACAAATCTGGGCTAGAGCAGGTTCGCAGGACTCTTGGTGAGCTCAACGCCACCAAATCCGCAGGACCAGATGGCATCCACCCGGCCTTATTCAAACACATAATTGAGGTTCTAAGGGGCCCACTATACCACCTGTTCAACGGAACTCTAGAACAGAGCAGGATACCACAGGACTGGAAAACAGCTAATAAGGTCGCTATACACAAGGGAGGGCCGAGACACAAGGTAGAAAACTACGGTCCAGTGAGTCTCACAAGCATCTTGTGCAAAGCGCTTGAAAGAATTATAAGAACCCACTTATGCGAATACCTCACTCAGCACCGGTTGCTGATTGCGGCACAGCATGGGTTTCTGAAGGGAACGTCGTGTTTGAGCAATCTCTCGCACTCTTTAGACGAAGTCACAGCGAGATTGGATAAGGGTAAGCAAGTGGAAGTATGCTATCTGGACTTTAGCAAAGCATTTGACTCAGTATGTCATCGCTTACTTTTGACCAAGATACATGCTTTAGGGATAAGTGGTAACATCCACAGGTGGCTTACAGCTTTCCCGGCCGATAGGACCTTCGTGGTTCGGGTCGGAGAAGCGAACTCACCAATGGAAAATATTGCCAGTGGTGTTCCTCAGGGATCAGTTCTCGGTCCACTCCTATTCTTGCTGTACATCAATGATCTGCCCGAACGCCTAGGCTCGCCTAGCTATATTTTCGCGGATGACGTCAAGGTGGCAGGATCAAATGGGAGAGAGGAATTAGGGAGGGACAGGAAAAGTGCTCAAGTGGTCAAGTACATGGGATCTGCCTCTCAACATAGGAAAGAGTCATGTCTTGACCACAAGAGACGAGGAGCTGATTGTGGGGAGTAGTCAAGGTGGCCTTTAACTAGGAAAGACACAGAAAGCTAGCGATTTAGGAATCATGGTGACAGCAGACTACAAATGGGCAGAACAGTGTGCCGCAGCGGCTCACCGCGCTTTTAGATTGAGGTCGGAAATAACATTTAGGAAACCGGAGGTATTCTTACCTCAATACAAAGCCATTGATCCACCGCATTTGGAGTATTGTATACAAGCCTGGGCTCACTTCTTCAAAAGGGACGCCGCTTTTCTCGAGGGGGTCCAACGATTAGCCCCGAGGATGATCGAAGGACAGCGGGGGAAGTCGTATAAGCAGAGACTGCAGGACCTTCTCCTTGGAGAGAAGAAGACTCTGAGGTGACGTGATAGAGACATTCAAATTTATGAATGGCCTATCAGGGACGGGTCAAGCAGTGTTCTTCGATAGGAGAGAAAGAAATACTAGGGGCACATGCACAAGCTGAAGGAAGAACGCACGAGACTAGCGGTGCGTTCAAATTCCTTCAGCAACAGGGTAGTCAACTCATGAAATAAGTTACCACAGGAGCTGGTGGAGCTGGGAAGCGCACTTGCTTTCAAGGAGGAGCTTTATAAAGGCTGGTTGAACTTACTTCCTGAAGTAGAGGCAGGGTTTAAGGTTTGGTTGAAGTTAGGTTTCTCATTTACTAACCACCCCAATTAGGGGAGCGCTTCCAAGTGTGAGGTCTCTCGCCTGAAGAAGAGGAGAAGGTATATTTTTTCCTATCTCTTCCCTTGCAAAGGCGGAGACGATTGGTACGAGAAGGAAAAGGGCATAACTCCAATATAGAACACTCGCAGGGGTAGGGGCCAACAGCGAAGGAACTCTGGACGCTCGATTGGCCGTGGCCATCTCCTGTCCTGTGCACACTGACTGAAATCTGAAAGGAAGAAAATGAGTCTGGATAAGAGTAGCACGCTCACCGTCACGCTGCACTCGAGCGAGTCAACTGTGAGCGGTCAGGTCGCACTTTAAAAAATAGGGTACGGATGAAGCATAAACGAACGATGTGTAAATATACAAGGGAAGTTGAACGTCAAATGTTTATGTATGTGTGAGGCGGATGGTGTTAACTGAATAGAGCGTAAAATTTACGAAATGTGGAACCATGTAGTGGACATTGTTCTTCTAATTAGGTTTTCAATGCACTTACATTTTACTGACGTCAAACTTACTGGTCTGTAATTCTTGGCTTTCTGCTGAGATCTAGAATTGTGTATTGCCAGAACTGTGGCCTTGCGCCAGCCGTTTGGGACACTTCCCAATCTAAGCCTCTCTTTGGCTAACTTAAAGATCGGTCCCACGTCAGCCAGCGGTCTTATAACCGCTGGGTGAATTCTGTGAGGCTCCGCTGCCTTGAACCTATCGATCCCTGTCATCACTCGTCAAAGATCCCGAAACTCAACAATGATTGGTGACACGGTGCAGTTATCTTCGATTGATGGAGGGTTATCTGTCATCCTGGGGATCATGTATGTGCATTTTAAGAATTGTAACAGGATACGTGGTCTATCGCCGTCACTCACTGCTAACTGTCCGGTTGAGGACTCTAGAGTACCAACCGTTTCCCGGGTGTTTCGCTTAAGTTGGACATACGCGTAGAAACACTTAGGATTTTGCTTGACCTTTTGTGTTGATTTCCTATCAAATTGGTTTTTAGTCTCCCTTTGCACTTTATGGGTATAGTTGCACGCCTGTTTGTAACCATTCCACGACTGATGGGTGTCATACAGTTCATAGACTGTCCACCGTCTCCTGCGAATAGTTATAGCCCTATCTATATTTGCCTTCTATCAATGAGGACGTTGTTTATTTCTTAAAGGAACCAAAGGCGCGAACCTATCCGTGAGTAGGAGAAGTCCTGCCTTGATATGGATCTCTCTGATCTCCAGAGATGCATCAGCTGGGTTGGGTAACCAGTTTATATCCTGGGCCGCTCTGACCAGTTCTTCCGGCTTAATTTTCCATATCGCCTCCCTCGTTTGGCCGCTGGTTTGTTTTGTCTGCTTTATAGCTTTTATCGCAGGACCACATGATCACGTTTCCCCAGGGGCTCCTCTCGGAGTATGGTCCTTATATCTATAGGAGTTCTCATGATCACCAGATTCAATAGGTACGGCTTGTCATCTGCTCTAAACCGGGTGGCTTGTCGCATGTGCTGTGATAATGCGTGATGAAGTAGCCACTCTAGAAGCATTCCTCCTCCGCTACCGGCCGGCGCACTGTCTCTATTCCACTTAATCTCCGGCATGTTGAAGTCCCCTACTAACAACACCGGTCTTGACGTAGCAAGGAATAATTGCAGCTGAGCAATCAATTCCTGATCTTCTCAGTCTCAGTCGCCTGTGGAGCCCGGCAGACGCATTTGACGGCTAATGCCGTGCTGTCTATTTTAACTACACAACTGATGGCTTGTATGTTAATAGTCACTAGGGTTCTTATTGCAACCCACTGCCTTCGATCTGACTTTGTCAGTAGCAGAACCCCTCCTCCTTGGCTTCCATCTACCCTATCTTGTCCATAAATAGTGTAGTCATCCATCCCTGGAATGATGTGGTCCCTGTGCATCCAAGATTCAGTTGTGGCCACGATGTCTAAGCCTGAGGTGCACCTTCTCATCTCGCCCCACTTATCCCGTATGCTGCAAGCATTGGTATACCACAGTAAGACCGTGTCTGCTTGAGCATGCCTGCCGGATCGGGAACTCAATTCGGGAGGATCCTCGAACATAATGCCGAGGCTTGGAAGGTTCACGGCTGTGGTCGTGGCTTCTTCTACTTCCCAAGCCATTCCGATTTTCTCCCTGAAAGTCACTTATCATCATTACAAAAACCTACTCTGCTCGTATGGTTGCCTCTTCGTTTGCTATTGGAGTGCTTAGTCTGAGTTGCAATCGGAGAGCTGGGGACTTTGCAGTTACTGGGGATTTCGCTATTATTGTGGCCCATGTTACTGGTTCCTCGAAGCTCACCGTGTCTTCCTTCTCCACACTGGTAGCTGCAACTAATTTCGTTATTTGCGGTGCGTGGCTGGCTAGACCTAACCTTGAGAACTGCGGTGTTGCTCTCTTTAGTCACTTTTGTAGTCCTATTCCTTCATTTGGTTTGAAATTACCATCTTCGGTACTTGTGGAAAGAATTCGCTGAAAGTTTCTCCAGTCCTGAGCACGCAAAGTACTACGTTTTTGATGTGATGGGCGCTTACATGGGGCCCTCTTTTAACAGGATGCATCACCCTAATAGGTCTGTCGGAGGTGTTTATTATATGCCTCTAAGTGAGATCCGCTACCATTAAAGCTCCTGATAGTAGAAGATCTCTTTTATTTGTGTTTGCAAACATCACTAGGAGGGGCCTTGGACCACTTGAGCTATCCCCTTTCCACAGTCCAATTCTATCACATTGGGTATATGGGGTGTTCCGGAGCAACCCTGCTAGCCTAAATATGTTTTGCGCTTGCCGATGCTCAGCTTCTCGCCTCGCCTTCGCCATGCTTGTAATTGGCTCCGCACAACTATGCGCAAGAGGTTTTTGTTTCTCCCTAAGGCAAATTTGCTGCTCTTTTTCAGCAACTTAAGTTCGCTCTCTAACTAATCCATTCGTTGTAACACCTCCCGGCAGTTAGGCTGCACCTTAGGTTTTACCACAGTCTTCGTAGAATGCAAAGGCTTCGTGGTCTGTTGTTTGACCTCCTTGTTTGGTTCCCCACTTCTGTTATTACTGGACTTTTATCCTGAAGGGGGGGGGCACGGTTTCCTTCCGAATTCTTTTGAACTCCTCGGCTAGCGTTATGCAGTGGTACAAACCCACTTAAGGGCCTTGTACTCCATTTGGGTTTTAAACTCCTTTTTGTTCATTTGAGAGCATCGCTGATGGTACCACTATCCACAGCTATCGCACTGAGTCCAATTGGTGAAATACTCTCCGCCACGATTGGCCACAAACGCATCAAAATCATTTGTTTGCGTCATTCGAATTTAAATAAGATGTTTGAATAAATGCAAAAACGCAAAAAGGCTTGATCAATCTCAAAATGAAACGCATCAGGCTTGCGAACATCTAACGTGCACGCAGACACATTGCCTAGTAAATAGTTTGTGATCTTTGACAGATCACGACCGAAACTGATGAACGAAAATGTACTACAACAGTTATTGGAATGAAGTGTATACTGATATTCCCCTAGTTTAGGGAAAAAAGTGCAACAGAGATAAAGCTCGGTGTAAATTCAAACTCCGCGCGAACTAACCGCAGGGCAGTTGGTGTGCCAGTGTCGATATCGTAGAGTCACCCCAAGACCTCCGATTATGTTGAAATAATTGTTTCAAATGCATTCGTCTTGGATTAACTTTTATTTTGCATCAAGAAGCTAAAAATGTCATTTGCTGTTGACCATAATCTTTGTTTTCATGTTTCGGTATCTGGTGTGCAAGTTTTGACCTTTAAGCCTGTGTTTAGCGCGGGTGGTACAGTTGCGTCGGTTTCCTCCAATGATATATAAATATACCGCGATTGTGTGTTTTATTCTGGTATCTATATCGATCCAACTAATAAAATATTTCCATTTCAGTTTCCAGGAATGGAATCAAACGTTGATATATTCCTGGAATTAGAAAATTTACATGTGGATGAATTTGAAAGATTTTGTGATTCTGGTTTGATGTCGTCTGACTGTGACATGTATTTAAAGATTTGTCTCCGTGGTTCATCAAGAAGGTAGTTTGCGCTCTAAATCTTATTGGACAGCGGAACTTGTGACTTCTACATTGTTACCCCTCGTGATGCATTTATGAACCAAAACTCAATCGATTTTGGAAAAAATATAGGCTATATTGAAAACCCTATCTCCGCCAATTTTCTTAAATTTCCAGTAAGTGATGAATAATTTGTTTAATAAGTTTGAAAAAGTCTTCACNATCATCGAGGTTTACGATGCGGATTTTACCTTGTTTGACTTAGACGATTCTCTAGCAATCTTCGAACAGGAGAACTTCACCATCCCAACTATTCCTTCTTTGCCACTGGAAGCAGACACTAACGTTTCTTTTTTATACCCTGAAGGAATTCCTCCGACAACAGTAGAGCACATAATCAAGAATCGAGCCAAAATTACCCTGAAATATTCAATCTGGGCACGATGTCCTCCACTTTTCTATGGTTCTCAATGCGATGTTGAGTGCGTGCCTCACAATTCTTTGGAAGACGGTCACTATGGATGCAATGTAGTTAACGGAGAAAAAATATGTTTACCAGGTAAATATTGTGCATACTGTTTATATATCGTCACCCCCTTGAGAAAGCGTGTTGTCATGACACCATGATTGCCTCCTTACAAGCATATAAACCTGTTGAAAGTAGGTCAGTCTGTCTTCAGTGTATTGTTTGTCCAGGAGTGGACATTATGCATATTCCACCCTGCAAAATAACGTATTGGTTGGAAAATTAAACCTTCGTTGATCAGTCGCAGGACAGTTATCAGTACTTAACTCATTGGTGACGATATCTTCAGAAATGACGCAATACTATACGATTTCATTAATTATCTGTGCAAGGTTAACTTGACGTGCTTGGTGCTACAGTAATAGGCATGGGTGTCCAAAGTTTCACGTTTGTCCTTAATGACCATCGTTAGTTAACAGCCTAGTTGAAGGACCTAAATGCGATTATCATTGTAGATAATAGATTTTATTATTCATTTTATTGATAATTATCGTGAACAGATTCACGCCTCAGAGCCTTATAAGAACGTTCTGAGCATTCAGTTTGCCGGTAACTGCCAAGAAATAATACGTCTGCTTCGTCAGTCAGGGAATGTAAACATTACTCAAAACAGTTGGGGACTGGATAGAAAAGATAAATCAAGGATTGATAAATGCTAACGAAAGCGCTTGGCACACATGTAAATGATGCGGGAGTAGTCGCTTTCCAACAGAGACATTTTGGAATCCATTGAAACAAACGGTCGATGGATGAGATTGATCTGTTTACAAATGTTGTATCCTTTGATTGTGTTTGCTTTGCATAATGTTTTCACCTCTAAAACCTCGTTTTGATAATATATAGCCATTCAGTAAACTACTCATTCCAGAGTGAACTGAAAGCAAAAAGTACAACGCTGCGATGCCAGGGTAACTCGAAAGAATAATAGAAAGCGATTTTAGATACAAATAAAGTCAATTTCCTAATTATTGCGAAGAAACTAATCATAGCCTTCACGTTTGCAAGTAAAAAGAAGTTTCCATGAGACTCAATTTGATACTTCAAGAGGACTCTTGTACTATAAATGGTTTACAAAATAAACCCAGCTACGTGATTTGATTCAATGCACATAAGGCAAAAGTTCTTTTATTAAATCATAATTATACATTTGACTGAGGTGATTTGCAAAATAGAAAAACACTCATAAAGAATGTTTTGTACACATTTGACAACTTCGGAGTCTGAAGATAGCTGTCGGAAGCACAAGGAGGAAAAGTCAGCAGTACAATTTGTTTGATTGTCATGTATACAAATTTGATGAGAAGTTCTGCATAAGAGCAGCCAAAGAAACGGGATTTGAGCCAATAGCGGAAAATTGGGTAGTGTAGACGTTTTCAAGACCTAATATGAAGGTATAAAAACCCTAACCAGGAGACGTTTTTTAAATAGGTCCCGTTAGTCTTCTTGGATGGGGACATCGGGCTAATTGCAACTAATGACTAGAGAGATTGAGTGGAATGACTGAGTGTCGTAAACAGTGTGACTCGTACATTTCAATTTCTGTGCAATCTTTGTCTTCGTAAATTATACATTTTTCCTCTAACATGGATCCAAACATCTGAGTTATCCCTTCAAGCTCCCATTTAAATAGTCAATCGAAAGACAGAACCCAACAACGTCGCACGGTTAATGATTGTAAGAATTGAACTGTTTCAAGGAAAATTATTTTGAACCATCAATAGTTAATAACTCTAAGTCAGCAGCTTGGTTAGAAATGTAAAAATGAAACTATGGTATAGTATGCGTACAGTCCACCATTTTGTTGTGAGTCATCGATACAGAAATGAAGCGAGAACGGTAAGTATGGAGAAGGTGAGGATTTTCAAACAGCACTGTTTTACATAGTGGGTCACAAGATGACCAGTGACTTATTATTCAAAACTCAACTAAAAATAAACAATAACCATCGCCATACTTGCTGACACATTTTAAAGAATCTTTAACCGTGGTAAATTACTTGGGAAGCTGGACCAGGACGTTTACTGGAGAGTGGCGATTCCAGTGACTTAGTATGCCAACAAGATGGATTTTGCTGTCACATGTAGAATAACTCCTAAAAGACACGAGTTGCAGACCTCAAATAGTGTTTCTTTAACATTATCAGTCCATTTAAAGTATTTGGATAGAAGCCCACCAGAATATTTCCAGTGCTGCTCTCGATCAGTAGACCAGTCAGTAATAAGATTACTGAAAATACTAGCCGCTGTTTCACTAGAGGTGGATCCTCGGTCGATTTAAAGTAAAATTTGGATTTATTCCCTAGGATTCAAAGCCAAACTTACAACCGTTGACTATTCTTCATTCGTGGAGGAGTTTCAGAAGTGTTTTGAGCTATGTGGCCAAATAAAACCCGGTCGGTATATCTGAAGGTAGGTGAGGTAATAAAAAGAGTTTGAAAATAAAAAGAAAACAAAAGTGGGAAGAGAACGGCTTCCTGTAGCAAACCCTAAATGACGGAGATTGATAAATTACGCTCTGCATTAAGATAATTGGACTGTCTTCAATTAGTGAAATAGTCAAGTAATCACGTAGACAGGTGGAGGATATGTCACGTTGTTTTGGTGATGTGCGTAATAATGGAGCATCAACAGAACCTGAACTGATATTCTCTTTCGTGAGAAAATTCATCATCATCCGATTAAGTAGAGTTTTTTTTACAAATAAATTTATATCGTTGAGGTGCTTTTCTAAACAACCACAATTTTGTTTCTGAGAAGCTCCACTGCTTTGAGAGTTTAGCAAAATATTCGGAAGAATAGCAAATTAAACCTTATTCAAAAGTATTTTTAAAGATTTGAGCAACGGCTATGATCAAACACTGCCTCAGGAACACGGTTCAAATAATACAGTATTTAATCTGACGTCAATGAGTGTAAGGAGAAACCGTCTAGTATAAAATCGATGTTATATCATCAAGATGAAGTTGGCAAAGGCGCATGTAAACAAAAGTACGATGCATACGGTTATAGTTATTTTGTGCTGTTCTTTCACAAGAACTACCAAAGTGCATGTAAATGTTAGAAATAATTAGACGTTTGGGTGTGATCGTGGTGAATCCGCTTTCCGGTCTGAGGATGAAATCTTTTCTAGTAACCTGTGATTTTATTTTCCCAAGGCAATTTTATTCCCAAGTAGTGATATATATTAAGATGTATTGGTATGGATGCAAATATCTGAAAACGAGCTTGTTTGTCACTCTTTTGTTTTGTTTAAAATGTGCTCTATGGGAATATTTCGACAACTGAAGCAGGCCAAAGACCCCATCGCACTTCGTGGAATAAATAAATATGTTAAATTCCGTACAAAACTGGCCATGCAGATGCTCGAATTCAGCTTATTGATGATTGTGTTAACAATTAGGAGTATCCGAAACATTATTGGACAGTTTTGAGGAGAAACAGTGCAAAAACTACTAGTGTAATACTACGACGTCAAGTTCTCAATGAGCGAAATACGTTGTATAATCAATTCGTGGATTTAAATCATAATTGTGCAACATCAAGCGTGTGTTGAATGATCCATCCTCGACTGAATGACAATATTTTGAGGATTACGGGCACTATTGTTTCCAAACAGTTGGAACGAAGCCGAACCACGTTGCATCTGCGACTTAATCCTACCAAGCCAGTGGGTAAGTTCCCTACCAACCCCGAACACTATGTTTACAATCCATCTAGCATAAGTTTGGACGAAATGCTGTTAGAACTGTTATCTCTGGAACAAGAGTTGTTATTCGAACAGGAGATCAAACCAATTGGATATGGAGGTAGAATTTGAAAACCTATACGTGCAACTTTCTGACCTGGTTCCCTCTCCATCGTTGGAGTTGGAAAGGTTGAAATCCAACTTAATGAATGCTTGCTACTAGCATCAGAATGTAAAGCTAAATACTGATAAATTAGTAACTACAGAACACAT
>UZAN01048295.1:11109-22976 GCA_900618425.1 Echinostoma caproni | reverse complement strand
AGGGCGACGACACGACCGGGACACGGGTGAAGAGGAAACACTGATAGACGGGTCCTCCCTGGGTTAGAGATAAACCTGCAAAGCAAAGCAAATAAAATGCCATAAACCAAAACGGTCCAGTGAGATACAAGCAATCACAATAAAGTATTACTGGTGCGGTTGTCAAGCGTTACATGTGCTTCTTCTACATCAATCTTGTCCAACGTGTTAACCAATTCAAAAATCCCCGTGACTGCATATTGGACAATTGACTTATGGACAAATTCGTGCACACTGACCAGCCACCTCGTTATTTTATAATGAGAGTGAGTTCATCTGGAACAGGATTAGTTTGAACTAAAAACCGCTAGAATGAGAACCATCGTAGGTCGCATATTTTGCACGAATTATAAAAGTGCTGTTTCTTTGAAACTACCTTTTTAAGAATCTTGGGCTTATGTTGCCAGTACCCTAATTAAAGAAAACGCAGTTTGTTGAATATGCTTGTTTTGGATGACTCATAAACAACTGGCTAATAAATCACATTTTATAAAACATCAGATTATAGAGAAAAGAGAAAACAAAATAAACCAATATTCAAATAGAGATATTTTGTTATCTGTCTCAGTTCCACACACCGGATATGGCTGATCTTACTATGGGATCTTAAGCTTGGTCTGTGTTACTCGAGTATATTTTGGCGGGAGGGGGGATTAGGGGAGGTGGAGGGTGATAGGAGGCTGGGTAATCTCACAAATTGTTTTGGGCGTACAGCTGGGGATTACTTAGACGAATTCCAATCGTCTATACGGTGACTAGAATGCGATTTTCTAATCGGCTTAGATCGGCTACACCGGAACACGGTAAAGCGGTCGAAATACCTCATTCGCACTCACCGCGTGATAAGGTTAGACAAGATGTGAAGAGATGGCACTTTTAATAGTTTTAATTAGACTAACTCTTCACCGTCGCACCTTTTAATTAGCACTGCTCAACTAAAAGGACAGAAGACAGCCGAAGAAAGACATACACCACGATCACAATATGGCTACTCAGACAATTTGCATCCACACCCAGAATCGATAGTGCAGAGGCTCACTCATCAACAACTCAACTGCACGGTCATTTCCTATTGCGTCATGCGCACACAGAGAAATCGGTCCTTTTCATTATCAACTCATTCGTACCCACCGCAGGCCGATAGCCCTGTTCCTCTGGAACAGTTCAGAGAGTTAAACGGTCGCCCATCCCTTGCAACCTACCTGGTCGTGAACGGGATACCAGTCTCGTTCTCTTGTTGAAAGTTGCTCTAGTGAACGAAATACCGGCTGAAATAAACCACAGTTTCACTACAAACACATCTGAAGTCAATAGCAAAAAGATGCGTAAAATTATCTGTAGGTACCCGCAAACGATGGAATTAGCTCGCAAAAATACAAACAGCGGTGGCGAATGTGTGCGTAGTAGCAGTATAATCGCACCGGTTACGGACGCTGTGTGTACTTGGTCTCAGCCGGCACAACATGTGAATAGTTCAAATGCACTCCACAAGTGAACTGTAGTTAACTACCGTCAACGTTTCAAACAGACGATTGTGGTGTGTTAGATTCTGTCACTGTATGAACAACTGCACAAAGAGATAACTGGTGGGGATTGAGAGGACACGAAAATTTTAGGTTTTAGGAGTCCTGAGGGTACGGAATAAGAAAGCTTTCGTGAAGACTCCGGTGCAGAAGGAGGCGTGCTTTATCTATTATAGTAAACTCGCATTGGTCTTCGACCTCCAGCGATTATCGTCGAACACTGCCGAAAGCCATGAAAACTTGTCGAACACTGATACAATGTGAAAATACGACACAACACAGAGCCAGTCAAAAAGTATAGTTCATCATGGACATATTTACTCTCTAAAGTTTTAATGTTCGACCAGTGTATAACTTTTAATACTCCTACATGCAACCAATCTTACATCTATGTTAGGTCCGGAAAATCTATTCAGATGTTTTTCAAAGTATCGTACCGATGTTCTTGCTGAAATCACATTTCTCATGAGAAAAGTCTTGTATTGATGTTTGATTGTCCTTCTTTGGGAGGCTATTAGCACTCCTTCAAGAAATCCGCACCCACCATTCTCTGAAAACCAGTCCAGTGCTCCCGAACGCACTTTAACTAGAGGAGTAGTATAGGAAGTAGACAAATTTTGTTACTTGGGTAGATATATCCCACCTGGCAGACGAGTCAGAGATGAAGTATCGCCACGTTTACAGAATGCTCGTTTGGCCTTTCTAACTTGAAACATCTGTGGCGCTGTCGCGACATCCGGCTGTCTGTGAAAGGCCGAGTCTATGCTGCTGCAGTTCGGTCAGTTCTGGTCTATGGTGCAGGAACTTGGCTATTACGGAAATAGGATAAAGATACCCTGCGGATCTTTGAACATCGCTGTCTACGCCACATTGCACGAGTCTAGTGGGAAAACCGGTTAAGCAAGATTGAAAGTAGGCACAGAGATTAAGGTAACCGCGGTCGCCCACTGCAGCAAGTGGTCGACCTACATAGATTACGCTGGCTGGGGCATGTATTGCGCATGTCATCAAACAGGTTGCCAGGGCGGGCGATTTTCGCCTAGACAGGAAATGATGGGGAAAATGTCAAGGGCGGTCAAATTAGGTCCTAGTATGCGAGTATGAAAAATCCAACCAGGAGACTGGGTCACATAGGTGCCATCAGGATCCCTGAATGAGAACCTCGAGATTATGGTAACCGGTAGTTAGAAACACTGAGTGATATGGCTGTGTCGTAAACAGTGACATTCGTGAAACTAAATTTCTTTACAATCTTAGTCCACTGAAAATCTCGATTTTCTCTCCCACTCTACTTTCAACCTTCCTGCAAAAGAACAATAGTTCCATTGGTCTGACCTCGCAGTTGAACTCAGTCAGGTGAGGGGCGAGAATGGACATTGTGCTGATGTGACTTCCGCAGGATGATGATGATGATGTTGTTATTGTTGTTGATGATGTTGATGAGGTGAAGTGCGATACATCAATCCTGTCCCCAAGTGTTTTGTCACTTCCGTCCATTGGAATTTTGGAAGGACAGTTTCTCCGTAATTTATGAGAATAGTGAAGAAAAAAAACACAATTTTGCACAATGTATCCTGGATGATTTCACTCCATCGGTACACGTGCATACTGCAGTTTATTTGAGCATTAATAAATAGTCAGAAATAACGGAATCGTGGGCGGAGAAAGATTGTGGTCAAAATTACTCACCAAACACGTCTGTTACCAACGTAAGGCTAGAGCGGTAAGACGCTCATGCAATTGACATAGTTGGGAATGGTAATTTTGAATGGCTAGTACCTCGGCCTATTTCAGAACCCCAGTGTTGTCTATGTTGTAGAGGATTCTGAACGCATCTCGCCGCATGACACAGGTGTTGCGTAATGGATGGACTGAATTGATCACTGTTGTGTATCCATAATGTGAAGTTCTCCTTCCTAGGTGAACGATATCGACAGATAGATAAAGTCACTGTGGGCTGTCCGCTGGGGCTCATTTTTGCGGACATTTGCGTAGGACATCTGGAAGAAAAACTGCCGCAAGAAACTGAAAAACTGAACCCAAACCTCCAGTATATTGGTGACAATCTTTATCGGTCATGCAAAGGAAGACGAGGAGGGACTATCTGAACGCTTGAGTAATCGTCACCTGAACAAAACGTTGACTCGCCACACTAAAACACAAGACAGTATCACCTTTCTGAATGTGAAAGTTTCACGTCGAAAAGATGGATGAATCAGAAGATCTGTGTGCCAAAAGGATACAATGATCTGGACAATATCTTCATTCTGCTAGCTTTGCTCCAATAGGATATAAGATTGGTCTAGTCCAAGCGCTCTTTTAAAGAGTAAGAAAGATTTGCACAGCAGACATCTTGGATAACGATCAAAAGGATATCCGAACGGGTTCATCCTAAAACACGCTCAACTCAACTGTTCACGGGAAACAACAGCAGACAAGATGACAGTGGTCCTACAACGGCCTTCAAAGGTGATTAAAAAGCGCTTAAAATCGACCGTTTCGCGCACCTACTACGCAGCTCATCCCATCGTTGGCTTTACAACTGCTCGGTTACCAACACCCTCTCTGAAAGAAACGCTGTCTCCTTACGCCAACTTTAATTGTATCTACCGGTTCAAATGTGGATGCTCATACAACCACATCGACTAAACGCAGAGATAACTGCTTTACCGGGCAAACGAGCCCATCTCGGTCTCGATTCAGAAAACAACGAGTGGAAACTTTAGACATACAACGCTACCAGTTAACTATCGGAAATTCAATCCATCCATTACGCAAAACTTATGTCATGACGCCAGATACATTCAGAATTCTCTACAACACAAACAACATCAAGGATCTGAAATGCGCCGAGGCACTAACCATTCAAAATTACCCATGAACTGTGTCAACAGCATGAATGGCTTAACGCTCTGGCGCCACCTTGGTAACAAACGTGTCTGGTGAGTAATTTTGACCGCAATTATTCTCAACCTATAACTCCATAATTTATGACAATATATTATCATTATTATATGGTTAGTATCACAAAGGCTTTTATAAGCAGAGGCAGCTAAATGATCCAGAACACATTGTGCAAACCCGTGTTTTTTGGCTTCTCTATTCGCATTGAAATTTCCTTAAATTAGCAACTAATTGAGGTTGAAAATTCTGGACAAATTACAATTTTTGATTCTGAATGAGGGTTGATGTACGCAAACTGCGAGAAGCGGAAAAACTTTTTTATGACTAGTGTCTTTTGTCTCAACTATTTCTGCGTCATTCCTCATAGACCAGAAATAAAGCTTCACAACCTTACGTCTTGAGAACGGTCAAAAATCGAATGTGGATATCCAGGTGGTTTTGGCGCAGTGGTTTAGCCGCTGTCACCGGTGTGCTTTGTTCTCCGTGGTCTGAGGTTCGAGCCCCACCACCACCACCATACAACTTTGGTGGTTGGCAGTTTTGCTGCCGTTCGGTTCAATACCATGCCTAACGACAGGGAGTTATGTGATTCGCCACTCCAAGTCCTGGGGCTTAGGTTACCGACTTCCATAACTGAAAAGCAGGTTCTCTGGACTATGGAGCTTTTTCCGTCTGCTGTTCATCACACTAAGGTGCGTAAGAAAAAAGTTGAAAATTAACAGTGTTGAAAGGGACATTTCCAATATAGATTGTGATTACTTCATCCATATTTAAGGTTCTCATGATAAGCCGTTGATGTTCTATGGAGGTATGGAGTTAAAAGCATCACCTTCTATCATGAAAAGAATGCCTCAAACAGAAAAATACTGATTTAATCAATAGCCCAATAATCCGTCTCGTTATGTCACACAAATGGTGATCTTATAAAGTGATTTCTGACTTACACAGCGCAAGCGAAGCGTGAACCGGAAAACTGGGTAGCATCGTACAACTATTTAGACATGATTTGGTTTCAGCCACAATGTGAATCCATCGATCCAAATAAGGAGTTAACCAAATAGTTCAGAAGTAGAACACTGGCATACTACCCGAGGGACTGTTTTGCAGGGGATCAAACCATTTTTCATTTCTTTCGCTGCACAATATAGCACAACCCAGCTTCGCAAATCTCTTACTTGAATCACAACCCACACATCTGAGCACTACCCACTATCCGCCCCCTCCGGGTTATGATTCAATTTGAAACATTCTAACCGGACTACTTGTTACATCATAGTCTAAAATCTTCCTCCATGCTTAAGTAACAAGTGAAAAGGATCGGAATGTTTGCAACCGAGTCACGACCCTTGAGACTGATGTTAAGATGCGCGCACTGTGATGCCCGTAAATAGCTTGAGAAAAAATGATTTATTTGATGTTGCGCACAGACAAGGTGAAATTCGGTCTGATCAACTACCCGACAGCAGACCTGTTCGCACTCCATTTGGGTCAATAAATTCGCAGTGCTGACGAGCCCGCTTCAAGTCGAAACAGCTGTTTTGTTCGTCCAAGCTTTTCGGTTCACGAGTAACCCTACAGTTCGTAAAGACTCAAGTGCACTATAGTCCCAGCACCGTTGTGCCTAAGCAACCAAAGGAGTGTCCGTGGCACAAAAAATCCGTATTTGTGAGTGGTGATTTTCTATTCAACATTTCAGGAGTGACGAATACTTTCAATCATCACTGTGAAAGTAAAGATACAGAGCGCTTTAACCGATATTATGGAATGTCTAAAAACGATAACTATTATGTCGCTTCTTTGAATGAAAGTTTGGAAACTTTGTCGGTAATAAATGAATAGAAAAAGGTTGCTCTAAAATAACATTGAAAAATCTACCTTAATCGGTTTCTATTGCTGACCTACAGGTAACGCACATGACCTACATGTATGACCTTCATTTAACTCTGATTATCGGAACTTGTTCAATCTTCTTTCTACAGATTTACCACCCGTACTGATATAATGACCTTTGTTACGTTTCATGCCAATCACCGGTTTATACACTTGTCCAATCCAAAACGCACTAATCGATTGTTGTTGTTGTCGATTGAGCAAAATAAACTCACTTATTAGATAGAAGGTATCAGACAGGTCAGCAAACCCCATCCATCGTCAAATGAAGTATATATCAGTAAGCAGATAAATAGCTTATCGGTTTTATGTGATACACCTTCCAAGGAATGATTCTTTTAACCAAGAGAATCACTGTATTCTTTTACTAATAATGAAACAAAATTATCATAACGAGGCCGTTTCTCAACATCACTTTACAGCATTACATACTATTTCATGGTATCGAACTATTGATTATTTCCAGAATTCAGTTCGATGGAACACCTCGGAGCAATTTGTTGTGTCGCGTTTAAGTAAGTAGTTAAGCATACAGTCAATTATGCAGTACGTTTATTGTAGAGGGTACACACGATGCCGGTCTATAAACCGGTGAGCGAGCAAAAGCGGGCAACACGTAGGAAGCTCATCATGCAGATCAACACTGGCTCACACATCACACAACATCTGTATGCCGTCAAGCCGGCATTCGAAATGTCAACAAATCAATCAATCCGGCCACAGGCAACCGCGACGAACTTACCGGTCACTTGTAGGTCAAAACACTATGCTTACCCTAATGGTGTACTGGAGCTCGGGAACTTATATTACAAAGTATGAATCGAGTTTTTTAGTTGTGTAGGAATATGAGGTATGCCAGGGCTTCATCGAGTCTCAGCTTAAGGGATTCAATAGTTGGTGCACAAAACGACGTGAGATGGAAGAGTGTCCCAAGCAAAGCACTATGATTGCAAAAGATTGGCGCCGGCATTCTAGTCGACACTTTGGAATCAGTAACTTGAAATGATGTCCCCTAAGCTGTGTGTTGGGCTACAATGTGGACAGCGGAAGACATGGATAGTTTGGGTTATGCAGTATTTGATACGTAAAAATTAAGTCTCCTCCAATGCGACGGTACTAAGCAGAATATAGTCCGATTGATTGTACTCTCTCCTCATAAATGAGGCAGTTCCAGCCCTTGAACATCTTGGTGGCAATTATTTGCGGACGCTCCAGCATCTTACGATCACGTTGCAACCATGACCTCCAGACGTTGATGGCCTGTTTTGTTTTCAGTCGAATGTACACTGATGGCAAACGTGGGAGCAGTGCTGGTTCACACCGACCAAATACTCGCCTAAGCAATCCGACATCGTTCACAGCAGCGGACGAAATCCTGGCACAACTGATCGAGCAGCTTAAGTCCTCTTGAATAATTGTACCTAAGTCATTCTCACGTGAGATATTTGGAAGCTGCTGACTTCCGAGGGAATACGAGAATCTACTCTTGTGGCGTAGGAATACGACTTTGCATTCAGAAACGTTGAATTCAATGTCGTTCTCCTCAGATTACTGATAAGCGGCGTTAAGTGCTTCTTGAAGTGTTGGCGAGCCATCGGTTTCCGTGACTGTATTCCAGATTTTGGCGTCATCTGCAAAAAGTATTGGTTTTGGCCCTAAATCATTTGGTAGGCCAATTTTAAATACTAGGTAATGTCGGGGATGAAGTACAGACCTCTAGTGGAACACCACGCGGGTGACGTTGATAGCTCCAGAGGGGGAATCTGAAGCGAGAACTGCATGTGGTCCATTGTCGGAGGAATGCTCTAATCCAATCAATCACGAAACGTCTAATGCCGTAATTGTAGAGCTTCTGTAACAAAATTTGGTGCTATATTCGATCAAATGCTTTCAAGAAGTTCAGGTAAACCACATCCACCGCTTCCCCTTCATCGACTGTTCTGATTCATTCATCTCTTGAACAAGAAGCAATTTGGTTGAGCAGGATCGCTTTTGCTTGAACCCATGTTGAGCTATCGAAAGAATATATCTTTATGAGCTTTCCATCAAATAATCTGCCACAATTGACTCCGTGACTTTCAATAACACTGAAGTCAGGGTTACAGGCCCGTACTACGACAGCTACCTTTGTATATGGGTGAAATAATTCCTTGTTTCCACGATTGGGGGAGTGATGTTTGGTCAAACATTCGTTGCAAGAGAATGGCTAGTGGTTTGGATATGTGATTCGCCAAAAAGATAAGGGTGTATATTTTCCGCTCCTGGGGTTGCACTTTTTTAGCCAATCCATAAGCTTTGTTTGACGTTTTCAGCAGTAGGTGTTACGTTAGTCAGCGAAGGATATGGAAGATGATGCAACCGGGGAGGTAGCTGTAGACGTTCAACATGTGATGCAGCAAAACCTTTAGAATACCGAGTTTTCAGCATTTCAGCTTCTTCCGTTGGAGTGCCTGCGACTCTTCCAGCTCAATTCGGTGCCAGTATACCAAACTTGACTTTCCGAATTGCGTTACCATGCTTATACAACAGCTTAGGGCTGGAGATGAATCTCTGTGCTAGCGCCTCTTGGTACATCAGCTTATCCTCACGAATCAGCCGGGTGCAACGGTTCCTCTGCATACGATAATTATTCCATGCGACAACGTCCGGAAAACGTTTATAATCTCACCGGGATAGATTCCTCAGAGATATCCATTTTCTCGTGTGGCTTTGAATAGATGAATTTCGGATGCTATATTTAGTGATTAGTCACTGATGTTAGTAGGTTCGTAAGACTGTCAATAAATTTCTGCCAGGAATCCAATGGATTGGGTTCTTCGTCATAGGAAGCCCACTGAGTAGTAAGCGCCAAGTTTTACAACCGTGTATAATCTATGAATCTGTGCATTTTATCTGGGGAACTTCTTTGTATAGAAGAGTAAAAAATATATTTGAATGTAATTACTGCGCGATCGCTGCGTCTTAAGGGAAGGGGGCAGCATTGATAGATTCTACCATCAGCTCCTCGTTGGTTGACACTAAATCCAGTTTTGATGATGAATGCAGGTTTCCAAATCTGGTGGCCTCCTACATCTGGTTGCACAGTGGATGCGAGTCAAGCAGCCGTTTGAACTGATTTTCTAAAAATGGATGGACGGTCACTGATTTATTGAGATTGGGGGAGTTGAAATTATCAATTAAGAGAACATGGGTGAATCTTTGTGTAAGAATAGTCTGCGAAAGAGTTTCTTTGGCTGTCTCCGGGGATGACAGGGGCCGATAGATTACATCAATCAATCATTCATCGTAATTGGACAATCGTAACTTATACCAAAGTGCGTCAGGATCCGAAATCCTGGGTTGATCACCTCGCAATGAAGATCGTCACAAAAATAAAGTAAAACACCACCTACACGTGAGGGACGATCGCAGCTTAGTAGAGACATATTTAGTAAAGAAATTTTGGGATCACTTATTGAACTGAAAGCCACGTTTCGGTTACAGTACTGATATCCCATTGGTCATATTCGAAACGCCACTTCAGTTCGGAAAATTTACTGAGAAATCATTGTGCATTGGTGCAGCTACAGGTCGGGCATCATCGATGTAGAAATCCGGATGGTTGAGAAGTTGCATCTTTGCTGACTACATCATGGTCGCTAACAATCATTTCTCAGAGGGGGGAAGTGCTCTGATACTTTGATCTTCCGAACGGAGTATTTTGATAGTGTGTTCCAACTGTGGGCTGTTTGGGGATCTTGAATCTAACAGTGGTATCGGGCGCAGTTTTGGCGAACCTCTATTCTTTCTTTCCTGACATGAATGTGAAACGATGGAAATTGTTTCCGGAGTTCTTAGAGTAAATTTCATTATCCTCGAACCGCCGACATAATAGTTTGGTGAACACGGAAACCGAATGATTGACGTGATACCAACATTGTGACATTCTAGTAACTCCTGTGTGATGCACCATTCTTTGAAATCGTTCTCACAACTTTTGGACTCCCTTGCATTGTTTAATTGTGGGACTTCATGGATTAGGTCGAATCTTTTATTTTCAACCTCCCGCGTACTCTTCGGGGTAACCCAAAGATTCATGCGCTTCGTCCAAGGTCTCTCAGGTAGGATTCTTCTCTTAGACGGGCTATTCCTCAGGAGGTAACTAGAAAGAAGCATGAATTCCATGTCTTTTTCGCTTTTCAAGGTCGCTGGGAGCAATCTGGGTCCCCCAATTTGAGGTGAGGATGCCTGGCAAGGCGCTTGAGGTACTCAGATTGTATTTTGACGCCCATCTGAATTGCTTTTGGGAGTACAGGGGGTGGGGCTATTTAAGTGGATTCCGATCGCATCCACTGTGGTCAAAATGCGACTCCTAATCGTCTTACATCGGCGGATACGAACTAAGTAGAGGGGTCGAAACGCCTGGGCCACATTAACTACGTGGTTTGATTCCATTAGGTGTGGAACGATTGAGCCGTTGATAGTTTTAATTAATCCACTATCCAACCAGGCCAGGGGGTGCTCACGGACTCTTTCACAGATGCATTTCTATTTTCCGTCTTTCAGGATTGCTCGAGGATCGATCCAAATAGCAACGAATAGTGTATTTAACTCCGTGAGGATTTACAATCTTCTTTAGCACGCGAACCTGGCCACCAACCGGCAACAAAACTTGAGTTGTTGCCAAGTTTATTTCAATTAAAAAGAGCAACACATAGACAAAGAGATCACAGTAGAGCGAAACTTAACATTGAGAAAAAGGACTGTTCAGTAACTCTTTTGTTAAGGCATTCAACAGCTCAAAGGATTCTCCGCTTTTGGCATAGTTAGGTTAATAGAATGCCAACCTAGAAACGTTTTTCAATCGCATAATCGTACAGTGAATACTGATAAAATGGAGAAACAAAATCCTCGCAGATTACATTGCATGAAGTGTATTAGGATCAGCCACCACCTTGAGAATATGTCGGCGTTTTCTCGACCCTCCCGGACGCGTAGTCGTGCATTTTTATCTATCGGCGTCCTCGTAACCCCGATTCCGGACGAATGACTAGACCGTTATTATTACTGTATTTCACACATGTCTGACGCCAGACTGTGTGCCAAACCAATCACGATACATTAATCTTTATGAAAGAGAACGACGTTTCATGATTTCCATGAGGGCAGAAAATTGCCAGGTTACCCAGACCAAGGCACATGAATCATTTTTGAGGAATCCACAACCGGAGCTTGGGCTAGCCAAACCCTGACCTGCAAGGCAGTGGGGTGGCGGTATGTAAAAGCCGCAACCCATTGGGAGCTGGTGTCCAGTGCATCCGATCATACGCCCTCTGGACGGGGTCAAACGTCCAAGGTGCCCAGTACACCTTGATGCCTAATCAAGCCGGTGACAACTGCCACAACCGAGAAGGTGTGGGTGTGGTTCGTATGCCTCCTCTTGATTGGTTTAGAATCAGGGATTTTGGCCAACTCCCCCAGGTGAAATACCAATGGTTGACCAACTCGGCTACAGCCCCGGATGTTGGCTAT
>UZAN01048295.1:0-10807 GCA_900618425.1 Echinostoma caproni | reverse complement strand
ACCAATGGTTGACCAACTCGGCTACAGCCCCGGATGTTGGCTATTCGTTATCTCACTTTGGTGAGAAAAGCACCTCCGCCACGAGAAAGCAGTGGCAGCAGCAGAGGTTATTTGAGACGCTTGGTCGTATGAGAGCATTTCGCGAAATGCAAGGGTGGGTGACCAGTCGCAACCCTAGACACCCACCATTCAGTCTCCCTTACTTTGTTTTCTGTGGTCTCACGCAAGTAGTGACGATTAGTAATCCTGTTCATTTTCCGTTTGTTAACTTACATTGTTTCTTGCGTTGATGAACCCAATTTTCGTTCGCTTTAGTGTTTATGTGCCCCCTGGGTACCAGTTTAATCCAATTTCAGTGTTCTCATTGTAAGGTGTAATTTCGCTTACAACTTCCGTTGTGTACCGTTTGAGTAGGTAAATAAGCATGTAGTGAATAAGGCAGCACGCCTATGGCAGTCGGTACAAATGTAACCAGTTCGTAATCTGGAGGGCAAGCAGAAAACACGTAGGCAGGTAAACAGGCCGACAAACGACTCCGACGTCACACGACATCCTAATGCGGTCAAGAACGCATTCAAAACCAGTCAATCAGTGCGAACAGTCTGATACGAATGTCGAATTGGCTAGAGCCGGTCGATATTGTGATAGAGTTAGTCTGCCTGAGGTGAGTGCGTGCTTGTCTGCTAGCAGACAGAAGCTGTTCATCAATTGATCAATCAAGTAGATCGTAGGCACGTAAGGAACATAATGCGATTAACTGTAGGTCACAACAGTTTCCATACCGAATTGACAGTCCAGTACTATTCGACTCGATAGGATTTGTGCAGTCAAGTGTGATAGGACAAAGAGGGAATCAAGAGAGCTGTAACAAGAGGATGAACCGTGTCCGGTGGATATTGTTTTAACCAGGAAGATCGTCAATGGGGTAGCTCGGGTTTTCTAGGCAGTGGTTGTTAAAAACATTGGACTTATAATAGTACCCGATATTTTTTAATCAGACTCGAACCGCTCTATAAACCGCTTGAATTGAACCGAAGAGTACTTGTAAATGCTCCGTTTTCGGAAGGAGGAAACGATCATACAACCATAGTAGAACACGTTACAACATTGTGGATCACTTTCATAATTCCAACGCACAACTACGCACAATTTACAGCGCCGATGATAAACAAGCACTCAATTAGAATCCCCCATCGTACTTGATTGTGGTGACTCTATTCTACGGGATAACGCAAGCCACGGTCCAAACGGGGTATAGTTTCTGGACAACAAACCACAGACCAATAGTGTCGACCAATCGTAAGTCGTTCGATCAAGAAAGAAACTGTATGGCGTCAGGAATGCGGGTAAGCGATTGGTGGATACCTGGAAAAACTTCCTTTATACATGTTAATTAATCCCATTGATTTCTTTCAATAAATGAATTTTACCGATACAGAAAGAAGACAAATGTCGCGAAATGTTAACATTTCGTCTAATCTTCTCAGTTGTGGTGTCACATACATAGGCAGAACAAGCCGTCAGCTCTTACAACGGACGGCCGAACATATTCCGAAGTGTTTGGTAAAATCGATGACGCAACCGGTGATCGATTGCCAAGAGATCACAAGAAATCCAGGGTCAACTGTTGCAAAACATATCATGAAAATAAGTCGTACAGTTGACCCCGATTCGTCTTTCAAGCTATTATTGCGTAATCGCAATGCTACACTTTTGGCTATTAGTGAAGCACTGCTCATTTGATTACATAACCCGACCTTATGTGCACAAAGTTTTTGATACAATCAATCCATTTTCTGCGTAGAGTTAACCTCCTGCTTCTAAATTTAGTAAACTCTGTATGTTTGTACACGTTCGTTCACCATAATTCATTAACCCCATGTTCCATGTTTGTTGCTGTTTTTTTAAGTCAGCAACGGAGAAGACTAAACGAAATGTTAGGATCTTGCGGCATTTGTCTTCTTTCTGTATTGATAAAATGGATAAAGGGGACTCAATGCTTCAACCTAATGAATTTCTATTCCTGTGGCCTATTGCCTGCGTTTAGTGCTTGCGCGGTTCGGTGTTTCAGTTGCGTCCGTAATTTATGATTCGTAATCCCTACCTACTTCAAATACTACATTAACACAACCTGATCATACAAGAAACGGTGTTGAGTTTCGCATTCGCACGCACTAAGAATGAAGATGCTCAAATATTGATGATGAATTGACGTTTGCTGTGTTCACGACTTACATCTTAATAAAGACTACTCATTAGTAGTATAATAAGTCAAAACGGCAATAAAGCTCGTTTTGGGTGCCATTCGCCTGACACGAATAACATCCAATTACTGACCACAAAATGATATAAATAACTCAATCAGAGAAAAGGAGATGATTGGCTTTTTTATTTGTGTACGTATGTCTGTTCTGCGAGGTGCATACAAGTATAAATTACTCAGAGCAAATTTATTTGCCTTTTGTCTACATCAAAGCATAAGTCATTTCACACTCTCGTGGCAATCATCGTGTGACTCTAACGCTGAGGGAGAGAGGTGACGATTATTTATCAGGTGTAATATCTTTAGTAGTTTCCCGTAGGTGATGGTTTGTGCACTGACCGCACTCCACCCGTCGTCCGAAGGATGGGCTCATGCTAATGGGATGTCCCGTTTAGACTAACGGAACGGGGATTTTTTTCCGCACTTCAAGCCACGACCAATCCAGCGGGGATGATATACTCTAATCAATCCCATCACCCGTCGAGAGTTTTAGCTCTAGAAACACTCGAAGAAGAATGGGTGCCCCTAAAGTAGGCCTTCTGTTTGCCTGTGGTTGAGCACTTTAAAGTCAGTTTATCGATCGTTTTGTACTTTTCAGATGGGTAGTGGGTCTGTTAATATTCGAGCGACTGTCGCGGATTTTTCAGTATAAAAGATACATTAGAGAAGAGAGAATATAACGACCGCGCGATATTAACAACCGTTTTATTTTCCTCGGTCGCTACAAGGTGAAGTAATCTGGCATGTATACAAGAAGGCTGTGGTAACTACAGTGGTTCCACAGACAACAATCAGGAGAGGGGGAAACCAAATTCAACTAATACATGGTTGCATTTCTGAAGCTCTGTACAAAAAGCTGAAATCAGCGGGAACAGGGGTACCTCAAATGAGTGGTTCACTCGGGGTACACAAATCCTGTGTCCCATTCAGATTGATCTGCATGCAGAATTCAACAAATTTAAAGGTGGCTGGATAGCTGGTTGATATGTTGGATCCTACTGGTAAAGTAATGACATCTCCTTCTGTTGAAAGACTCTTTTAAGATTGCACATATATTAGATAAGTTAAAAATGTTTCCATTGATGTCGATTCATTTTTTTATGAAAGTCCTTCTCAATAAAACAGTGCAGTTTTGATGTGATTATATTTCTTCAATGAGTACTTATCTTCCTATTGATTATTTTAAGAATCTTATCATCTTTTACCCTGAAAACACAATTTTTGAATTTGAAAGAACAGCGCAGAACCAAATCGATCGTGCAGCGATCAGCAGTCTCCTAACCTACTTGAAGAAATGATTGAAACACGAATGCGAAATAATAATTTAGAGGATTTTTTGTACAAACCTTGTGCTATTTTGATTTCCACCGACCCTAATCATTTGACATCTTTTACACTATTTAATACTGTTCAGCCTTATCTCTCTGTTTCCCTTGAGGAGAATGAAGATGGTTGTTTGAAATGTTTTACATGTAAGAATCAGGAGGCTATTAGATGACACCTTGCAACCATCCAGGTTTGTTAAACACTCCGTTCCATCGTACCTTGAACATTTGCTCTCCTAACACGCTTCAAGAAGAAGAGGCCTTTCTACGATTTACGCTACGGGATAATGGTTATCCACATAAATTATTTCAAATGCACAGCAGGCGGAGACCATCGGCTGATCTCGCCTGCAAAGTACCGGGAATCAATGTCTTCCTCAGACTGGCCTTCAAGGGCGCTCACTTAATGAATGATGTGCGTTGAGTATTTCTCATTGCACAACTTTTGTTTATACCCTAGATCCAGAAACCTCTTTTGGACAATTGAAAACAGAGCCAGTTACTTCATTCTGCTTCACATGTCATCTGTCGGTTGCGGTGACATTTAGGCCACCAGATCGCATCGAACCCGGTCAAAACGGATATCCGAACACACGCATACATACACACAAGTGGTTACCGCAATCAGAGGCGCAGCAAAAAGCACTTTGAGGTCAATCTGATAATAAAAGTTCGGGTTCATTATTCGCAAAATATCTGAGGACAACGGGACACGTTTTTCCGTCAAACGGTTGTTACGTAACATGAATCCAAGGCTCCTAGCATTCAGCAAAGCGATGTTCATCAAGTAATATAATGCAATGTTGGATGCACAAAAGTTTCTGACGCAATCGGTCAAATTATCGTGGAACTGATTTTTCCCTCTCCTGACCTTAGTTCATTGAACCACTTTAGTTAGCAAAGCTTTCTTGCATAATTATCAGATTGTTGTAGCGGCTGAGGAGATTAAGTAAAATGTTAACAACTTGCAGTATTTGCTTCTTCTCTGTTGTATGGAGTTTGAATAAAGGGGGCCCAATGTTTCATGCATAAAAGATAGTTTAACAAGACCATAAGATCAGGAAAACAATTATTTCCCAAATTTCTAATCACCCAAATAAAAGTAAGGTAATGAGAGCCAAGGTATAAAAAATTGATAATAATGATTCCATTGATGGTGTGTGTGTTGTTGTGCAGACGTTTGTAATACAGGCAGCGTGTGGTTCAGGGCGTAAACCACACCATGTTCGAGCACAGGAGTCCTACGGGTCAAACGCTTCCTCCCAATTGCCTTAGCAAAAGCAGTGAAATTACCACAGACGTTATGCAAGATAATTAGTACTCAAATATTTCTATACACATTTTCCATCTAGTCAGTGAATACACCTTGATATTCATTCATTCATTCCAAATTTCAGATCTAGATTGAATGTGGAAACGGAATTTAACACCAGGGCAACCTTTATCCTCTTGACTTTAGGGCCTTCAGAAAAGATGGATCTGACGTACTTTGAAGAGAGTTTTATAATAGTTCACTGGTCGTTCCCTTGAACATCCCCTTTGCGTAAGAACATCCAAGGTGGTTGTTCAAGAATAACAGTATACTTTGAGCGGAGGTAAAATGCTCTGTGATATCTTCACTGAAAATTGATGATTCATTCGTCTACTGAGAAAAACGGTTAGCTCGTTCGGCCCATCAGAAGATTGGCTACACTGCAATGCAATATTTCTACTGATTGTTAATTTTGGTGACATGCATCAAATCATCCCCTCATGCGGTCGAAGTAAGCTTCTTTAAGCAGAACTTTCCCCCGATATTTAGGAGAGTGAGGGTCACTTTTCACCAATCATAATCTTAATTACATTGGTCATACTGTAGCGAGAAGAAGAGCTGGCTGGGAAAACGTTAATTGATCCAATTCAAAAACAACCGGTGTACTCGTTCAAATATATACATTCAATTCTTAACCGCGCAGAAAGATGATTCATGCCTCTTTCTGTTGTTCAATCCCTGCTGGTTTTGGTCCGCACTGGGCACGTACGTTGCGCCTTCTTCCACGTGCCGTTCCGGCTGGTTTGACCCGATCGTAGAGCGAGGTACGATGATCGACAGCTCCGACGTAGTGCCATTAGGTGTATATCTTTCTGGTTACCTGCAGATTGTCCGTCTGGCTGTAATTGTCGATTCGCTCGTTTCGGGTGGCACTCAACATTGTCTCGCGAAGTACTTCCAACCACTACGTCTGCGCGTCTGGTTGGATGGGCCCCATTGTTGATTCGTTCGTTAGCCGGGGGCCTCTTTTTACCAGCTTCCATCACAATATTATCTTTTGATCCAAGATTATAGACAGCATTAAGTAACAGGCACGCTTCGAAATATAGACTTACACTGCCCTATGACCGGGGATGCTATAAGCGGTGTATGTTCTCACTCCCATAACAGGGTATTTTGGGAAATTAGCCATACATTTCATCATACCGATAGGAGTTTATCATTTACCTTTAAGAATTTCATGAAACCTTGGGTATAGTCATAGAAACGTTAGTTCGAAGCTTTCATGCCAGCAGACCTAAAGCGGTTTAAACTTGACGCTTATTTTGAACAGTGGTTTCAAAAAGAGTAGTTTTCTGTTCGATTAACGTTGTTTGATGGATTAAAGATGAAAACAGTTTTGTATTGAGAAGATCGGTATCTTAGGTGGAATTTGAATCTACGCATGGACACCGCTGTTGTACATCGCATGATATAACGATTTTAGCGGCGAGACCACAATGCTTGTACTTTTCTTTTTACGTTTAGATCACCATGGAAGCTGACGTGACCGGCTTCCATCATCGGAATCCATCGAATGAAGCTGATAAATCTGTTCAAATTTTTCAAAACTCCTTCCGCTACTGTTAAAATCAATGTAGTTAGTTTCGTTTTGTAAAACTGGGAAACTTGTTGTGGTTAATCGCAAAAAGGAGGTTTCCAACCTCAACACCATTTATAGTTAGTGTGATGCACTATCAGGATACATTGACACAAACCCTTTCGATGTGTCCGCATCAATAACGTTGAGTTTTCTATTTCACACCGCAAAATCACAGCTCCCATCGGCCCGAGAAACCAACCATTGCTGCAGAGGAGAGCATTTTAAAAATTAGCGTTCAAAAGGATTTGATATGCTGCACAAATTGCATTAGAGCGTCAATATGGGCTAGTGAGTCAGTTGAATTAGTCTAACAGGTATTAGACCAGTCAGACTGGGTCTGATTGTCCGGTTGTTATCAACTTGGAACTGCAACCAATGATCTGGACCCATATGCCTTTATTGGTGTGATGAGGTTTTTTCAGTGCCACCGATACGGTCCGCGTTTATCAGATACTGAATAAATCGTGTTGTGTTGTACATTCATATCATTACTGATAAGCACTCATTTTATGAGGCACATTTTGGGGCCGGCTCTAGAGAAAAGCTGACCAAGATTGTCCATGGTTCAACATCTGTGAGTGGGCGTTTAAATTATCCAGTTCGTTTCTACAGTCATTAGAATCCAACTCATCAAAATCATTACGGAATTTGATAAGCTTCAGTTTTAGAACTAAATCTGTAACAACACACGAGATTCATGGATAGAGCGAATCTCACTGAAAGTTTTTGGCATCATGCTCATGATTATTGAGCAAATTAGCTTGTCTTAGCCGAGAAAAATGAAAAAACCAAAACACAAATAAATTTGAATTATAAAACATTATATGTCGTTTTTATTCATAGTATTATTTACCTATTGGTCTTCAGCATAGAAGTGATAAGGGTTTGTTGGTCCCCAGATTCGTTACGATGTACATTCACAGTTGTTTAGATTAGATTGGCAAACGCTCTACATTCGTCGGTATTTATCACGATGCTCCAAGCTCATCATTTGCCTAATATCCAATAGTCCACCAATGGAGACAAGACAACAATGCAGTAGAGGTAACAGATAGCTTTGGTTCAATGTGATTAGTGCAGAAGCCCTGGACAAATCACATACTGGAATGAACCTGCTTACCTACGAAATCGACCAGCTCGCGAACATTTAAGCACAGAGAAAACTAGCCTCTGGCCCCTCCAGGTCCCAATCAAAGTTACTGAAGTTCACTTGGAATAGCGCATATCGGGGAAATAGGTTGATTTATTCAAAGGTGAAAAGAATAGCTTTGTCACATTCGGTCCCATGAACCATTCATTCTTCTGACAGTCCCAATACACATCAATGAGAGATATTGACGTAAAGATCACTGGGCGTGTTGCGAAATTCCATCATCGAACATTAAGAGAAAATTCACTGTCATTTATTGAACAAAAATAACAATTATGAGGTCCTAGATGGAATGTGACAATCAATCAATCAATCAATAAAATAAATATTCATTTTAAAATAATTAAAACTGGGTGTAGCATCGAGATTGCTCACGTGAGCATTATCCGATTAAAAACATCCTCAGAGGATACTATTTCCAGGTTTACCCTTCTCAATGTGAAGTTCCGAAATGCATAGCAGAGAATTCTACAGAAAGACGAAAAAATCGCGTGAACAAGGTGACCCATTAGAAAATGTTTCATTTCCGAAGTTTCTCTTCACAATTGAGTGCAGCAGATCTTAAGGCACATACTTTTTCCGGTTTTTACAACCGTTAACTATACACTTTTTGAGCCAGTTTTGGTTGCTGTCTTTTGACCACCCATTAGGATAAACGAGCAGAATGAAGATTAGAATGTTGAGAGCAAATTAAAGCGGAAGGATAGAGAATTGATATAAACTGCAGTTGCAAGAATATTGAGTAGATGCACGAGCGCTACTGTTTGCGATACTCAGTTGTATCATTCAGCGTCTCTAACCACCTGTCAATTTGATCTCGGGATCCCGATCCAGGAAGCTTACAGGGACCTATGTGACCCAACCTCCTGGTTAGGGTTTTCATACACTCATGCCAGGTCTTTGTTTGACCACCCTTGACCTTTTCCCAATCACTTTCTGACTCGGCAAACATCACTCGCTGTGGCAACCTATCTGATGGCATGCGCAGCACACGTCCCAATCAGCTTAATCTACGTACGTTGACCACTTGCTCCAGCAGACGATCGCGGTTACCTTACTCTCGGTGCCTAGCCTAAAACACTTCGCATTGCTCGTCCGGTTTCCCCACTAGACTCGCGCAATGTGAGGTCGACAGCGGTAGTCGAACACCGACAGTCTATCTTTATCCTATTTCCGTAATGGCTAAGTTTCTGGGCCGTATATCAGCACTGGCCGAACTGCTGCAGCATATACTCGATCCTTTGCAGACAGCAGAATGTTGTGACGGTGCCAAAAATATCTCAAGTTGGCAAATGCCAATCGAACCTTTTGTGTACGAGCCAACACTTCATCTGGGGCGCGTCTGCCAGATGAGATATAACTGCTCGAATAGCAAAATCTGTCTACTTCCTCTACTACTTCCCCGGTCAGGGTGAGATTGGGGACTGGATCAACCCAATCTTGTAGTAAAATTTTACATTTTGAAGGTGCAAAAGCACACCGAAAATGGCCATGCTGGGGCTCAAGCTATCCAGAAAAGATTGCAACTTACCTGGACCTTCTTTTAGTAGCACAATGTTGTCTGCATACTCCAGATCAGATGGCCTACCACCTGGAAGTAAATCGATTCCTTTATCCTTTCGCATACTACCCAATACCTAGATAAGTAAATAAGGGTTCCTAAAAAGATTTCTGGGGTTCACAAATCTTCAAAAGTGAATTGATTCACCTTCAACTACTCGGAATGGGCGTGGACTAAAGTAGGTACGCCAAGTTGGGGTCAACCGTATCCCATACCTGGATAAGCTTCAAACCTGAGAGGATTGGGTATTGTTAAGTGATGCTAGCAGTAAATTTCACGGAATTTCCCCGAATAGGGTTCGAGCTCAAAAGGCTATCAGTAACTTCAATAAATTGAAATAATGTGAAAATCTACGAACTCCGAGGTAACACAATACTACGATCAGTAAGCGATACACATACATTTTTTCTCAGAATACTCTATTACGAGGTGTATTTAGCGAGGGTCAAAAGGTGTTAGCTTGCCGATTATCACAGAGAACTGGAAAGTTATCACCGGAAAAAATACCTGAATGATTGTTAATCTATCTGCGCGGGTTTCTAAAATACCGATGAGATCACATGATATCATATGCACGCACAACCACACACACACCGCAATACACTGCTTTGACGGAATGATTGTTAGATCTAACCTCATTAAACGGTATATCATTTCATTGATGTGAATAAAGACTTCAGTTTGAAAAACAGTAGACGAAAAATTGTATCCAATCGTATATCTACATAAATCATTCAATAGGTGTAGAATACAAAATCTTTGTAAATATCTGAATGTGTGTGTCTGTTAGATGAAGAAAAAGGCTAACAGAAAAATGGAATCACATACATGAGGGAGAGCTATGTTTACAACAGTGAAAGCGAAGTCGAACTGAGAATGGGAGTTGGGGAGGATGCCGGGGACACAGATTCTGGCCCAATGCATAATGTCCTCCTTTGTATTCGACGCATGCACAATGATCACACTTTGAACCACGAGTCTTCTCCGCTGTTCAGTCCTTATCAAAAATCAGTGATCAGCACGTCTACATTAGCCACCTGGTCGGATTCCTCTTCCAAATTCTCTCCCCGTGTATCCGGAAGGCCAAACACGGCCAGAATGGCCACGAAAATCGAGACTGTATAGAATGCCATTGGGCTACCGTGACCCAATCGACTGTCCAGTTCGTTTGTAAAGCTACATAGAGCCGCACCAATTCGAGCAAATCCACCACAAAATCCGAGACCCTTTGATCGGAATCGGGTCGGGAATAGTTCGGGTATGTAGATAAAGATCATATCCAACGCTGATTCCAAAGTGGTCAACGATATACTCACGGTGATCATGAGAAATAGATCCGTTTCGTGATTCTGGGTTAAAGTACAAACGGCAGCAATTAAAGTGCTTAGTAGGGCGACAAAAAATACTCCCAGCAAAGGACGTTTACGCCAGTGAAACAGTCTATACAGAATGCATGAAATCAGGGTGCCAGGCAATGCGGTTGCCGCATTGATAACCGCAACCACGTAGACAACTCCTCGTACCTTGTTTCCGTACAACATCATTCCATAGTAGCTGTATACGTGACATATGAATATAATCGAACCAAGAGCTAAACGTTTGAAATGTTCTCGA
>UZAN01048294.1:0-11122 GCA_900618425.1 Echinostoma caproni | reverse complement strand
GCTTTGCACCTCCAAAGTGCAAAGTAATGCTACAAGACTGGGTGTCGCCGTGTTCTGCTCTGAAACTAGACGGTCAGGAATTAGCTGAGGTTGACTGCTTCTCGTACTTAGTTAGCTGCTTGACCAACGACGGTAGCGCATCGAAGGAGATAACCGCCCGCATTTCCAAGACTCGAGCAGCGTACGCAGGACTGAAACACGTTTGGCGTAGACGCGACGTTTCACTGAAGTTGAAAAGTCGTGTATATAGCACACAGAACTACGCCTGCGATGGACATTGTCTTGTCTTGGGTGATTTCAACGCGCCCCATGTTGAATGGGAAACTGACATCTGCCCTTAGAACGCAGATGTTTTACCAGAGATCTTCTTTTCGCTCTCCGGGCTCTCTCGGTTTTTCAACATGTTCGTTTACCGACGAGAATATTTGGGGATCATAAATCCATCCTTGACCTGGTATTTTTGCCGAGGCAATCACATACGACCAGGATTGACCTCCTTCAATCAATTGTGATCACTCCGTTCAGCGTATACACTAGAGGCGTGGCGTACCCCGAACGGACAGACCACAGGACGGACGAAATGTGTGGCGCTGATCCTTCCAGGATAAGCGACAAGCTGCATCGCTCACAAATTGGGATTCCCGGAACCCTGAGAGTGTGCATGTATCCTGGGGGTTTGTTCATCATAGAATCTAGCAACTCATTCTGGATTTATCTCCACCTCACCGCCACCGAACATACGCTGTGGGCCAGCCGTGGTTTGACCGAGAATTGCGGGCGTGCCTCCGGCAGCGGACTAAAGCCTGGTCTAGGTACCGTGCAACAGGCGCAGGATATGAAGAATATTGATGTGATCGAAGTCACTGTAGTGTACTAAAAAAATGCAAGATAACCAGATTCGAGGAATGACTAGCAGTGGATTCAGTACAAGCCCCAAACCGATTGTATGCCTACCTCAGGCGAAGAATCAGAGCAACGCCTAGTCTCCCGANCCCGACTCTCACCCAAGGTAGGGCACTAGCCGAAAACAATGAAAAGGAGATAATCACGAGCACAAAGGGAAAGAAACCACGCAAAAAGGCTACGGTTAAACCGTTGGAGTCGATAGAAGTGACTGCACGTATAGAACAGTTGGCGAAAGATCTCCAAGAACTGCGACTCACCACTGAAGCGCTACTGGGTCGAACGAGATACCTCATACTGCATAACTTTGCGGAGCCAATGATTTACCATACTAAAGTGCGACGATAGGAGGATCGCAGATGTTTTCCGACTGGGGAGTATTCCGGCCAAAACGCCCTGTATTAAGTGCCACAGGGTTGGGTTGTGGAGGCAGAACCAAACAGTCAGGCCTAGGCCTATACCCGTGGTATTTTACAGCACATACAGCCGGGACCTTTTACTCTCTCAAGCTGTTGCAGTGAAGAGGAACACCAGGGAGTGCATCAAAGTTACTGCTGATACACTTCATTACGCCCAACGGGGCGTCATCCCCATTACCCCTGCAACAGAAATAATGCAACAAAAGAAGCGCGGAGTTATTCTGAGCAAACCAAATGCCCATATGGCGCATGGAGTAGGAGTGGCCGAGGTATGCCAACGCAGGGTGGTACATCAAACTCTATGACTTGGGTTACAGTTGAGCAAGTCCACACCCATAAAACCGAAGACAGATGGGCCAAAAAGCGACAATATAAGGGAGAAAAAGCCGAGGCAGTCCCGAGCTGGAGTCCCCAAGAAGAAAACAGATATATAAGACGAGCAGACGGCCCACTTAAGATCACTCCGTCGGAGCCATCCAAGGCTGAGAGAGTTAAAAAATGAGTGAGTCTACGGTCGCTGATAGCAAGGCGAAATCAGCGTCCGTTAGTTGGGCCAAAGTGGTAGCAAGGGATATTCAAGACACTCTTCCTCGGAGTAGAATACTATTCATGCTTAGAAGGCAGCGAGCGCCCACGAAAGGACTCGGTGAGGAATTTGGGTTAACCCTCAAAGACATAACGGATTCTGTGGGGGATATAGCCTGGTCGTTCACGGAGCCTGATCGCCCGGTACCCGCAAATATGGTATCAAAAAACGTACAAGCTCCTCGGGCCTCACGTCCGAGGATCCATTCCAGGCAAAAGAGAAGAGTTGTCGAAGGCGGTGGACACCGTCACAGTGTGGCACAGTAACGTCTGCACTGTTAGGGGTAAATGGAGAGAGTTGGCGACGCGCACCCAAAACTCGGTGATAATAGCTATCACTGGAACTTGGATGCGGCATGAGCAAGATATANGGGGGTATAGCCTGGTCGTTCACGGAGCCTGATCGCCCGGTACCGGCAAACATAGTATTAAAAACATAATAGCTCCTCCGGTTTTACGTCCGAGGATCCATCCTAAGCAATAGAGAAGAGTTGTAGAAGGCGGTGGACACCGTCAGGGTGTGGCACACTAACGCCTGCACTGTTAGGAGTAAATGGGGAAAGTTGGCGACGCGCACCCAAAACTCGGTGATAATAGCTATCACTGGAACTTGGATGCGGCATGAGCAAGATATAGAGAAGCCCAGAAGCTATTCGGTTTACAGACCAACTGGAGTGGACGGCAGACAAGGCGGAGGAGTACTCCTGCTGGTCAAAGCCGCTTACATTCAATAGGACTCACCCGTAAAACTGGCAACACCTAATATTCAAGCCACAGCATGTAGTATCCTCTTAGGAGTGCTACTAGTCTATCACGCACCCCAGGCGGAACCCACAGAAGATATGGAACTACTTGCTACAACGCAGGAATTCATATCGAGGACCCAAAGGATCTTAATTCGGGGAGATTTCAATCTTCCGGAGATCTGTTGGGTAGAAGGAGAGGCTCTCGTTAGGACAAAAGGAGAAAGCTTTCTAACATGGCTACATGAGCATGCGCTCATTCAGCATATCATGCAGGCCACAAGGTTTCGCAACCAACAGAGGGTCTCGGTCCTGGACTTAGTTATAATGCGGTATTTATCGGACATAAGTGAGGTAGCAGTGGAGAATTCACTGGGCAACAGTGACCATGGGGTACTGAGGTTAGTATTACCCATAAAACACAGCAAATCGGCTATCTCACTTGAACGGTGCTATGGTCGTATAAACGTTGCTGCCCTAAAAGAGACCGCAGCACACGTAGACTGGGAGCCACTATCTCCCGAGCCAACGTTGGAACAGCGATGGTCGGTCATTAAGGTAGGGCTGCTTAGACTGACCGATCGGTTTGCACCATTCAAACCTAGGAGCAATAGGCAACGACCAGCTTGGTGGAGGCCACAGCTAGGTCGGGCACTAGTAGTCCGGAGGAGATACTGGGTTCGTTTTAGGGCGTACAGGACTGCCTATGTGTTGTCGATCTACAATAGGGCACGCAACAGAGCACAATCCCTTCAAATGGAGGCGAAGTATGAACATGAGAAAAATTTAGTGCAAAAGGTAAGGCATAACCCGAAAAGGTTTTATGCGTATGTGCAGGCAAACAAAAACACTAAGGAGGGAGTAGGTACACTGAATGTAACGGAAGGCTTAAAGACCACCACCGACCAAGAAAAGGCAATTGCACTTCTTNTACGTCTTTCAAGGGAATTTATCGGTCGCCTACATCAGGACAGAATGTAGACTGCAGCATGGTTAGAACAAGGGAGCATTTCACGGAGTTCAACCTCCGTGAATTCGACGTGGTCCGACAGCTCAATGCCTTAAATAGGCATAAAGCAGCAGGACCGGATGGATTGCACCCTGCCGTGATCCAGCCTCTAGCAAATGCATTAGCGGGACCGGTCACATCCACAAGTCAGGCCCTAGATACCATGTTTGAAACTATAGGCCCGTAAGTTTGACCTCGGTCTTCTGCAAGTGTCTCCAGCAGGTAGTTGTGAAACAGATGTGTACTTATCTGATAGCTCATGGGCTTCTGATTCAAGCCAAGCATGGATTTTTCAATAAATGATCGTGCCGAACCAACCTGCTGGCATTTTTAGACGAAGGTACAAAAAGAATAAACGCAGGTCGCCAAGTAGAGGTTCGCTACCTAGATTTCAGCAAAGCTTTCGACTCTGTCAGCCATCAGCTTCTGGATATAAAATGCAGACAGTGGCAATTCTAGGTAAGGCCAGAGAATGGATTAAACAATTTCTCAGCTGTCGCACATTCAGTGTGAGAGTTTGAAATTATACAACCGAACTTGAGGGAGTATCGAGTGGTGTTCAGTTGGTTATTATTTTTCATCTTCATCAACGGGCCTTGCGACGGATCTCCAAAATCCTTGCTTCAAGTTCGCCGATGATGTGAAGCTGGCTGGGGAAGGACTGGAACAGAATCTACATGCAGTTCGAAGGAAGTCGGATAAGTGGGATCTGCCACTGAATCTAGGTAAGTGTCAGCTCTTGACCACAAGAGCCAATGATGACACTATAGGTGTGGTGCATCTGCAGCATGTCTCTGAGGTAAAGGATCTAGGGATAATGATCACGAACAACTTCAGGCCACCCCTGTAGTGCAAGCGTGCCGCTAATATAGCTCGACACGAACTTTCTAGGTTGTTCGTTTTTGTAAGTTGCGGAAGACCCGAAGGTTTTGTACCGTTGTATAAAACCACAGTGCGTCCTCATTTAGAATATTGCCTACAGGCATGGGCGTCTTATTTTAAACAGAAGAAACGGTGTATTGAGAAATTACAGCGCTTAGCAACTAGAATGATATTAGGCCAAAAAGATAAGGGATACCTCCAACGACTGTGGGACCTGGACCTGTTCTGTTTGGCCTGCAGACGCATGCGAGGCGACCTTATAGAGACATTTAAAATTGTCAAAGGGCTTTCGGGTCTAAGGTTCCAAAACGTATTGTCGTTTGTTCCTGCCAGGGACACGAGAGGTCATCAACTTAGTTGGGAAAGAATTCAGTGTTGTATACTAAATCTGCGAGCTTGGTTCTTCACAAACAGGGTCATACCACTGTAAAATAAATTACCTGAAGCTGTGGTTAACCGTCTAATTTAGAATCTTTCACGAGAAGGCTAGATGAATGCTTGGCAGTGGTATTTACCGAAGTTGAGTGTTGAAATTTAATCGTTAGTCTATACTTTCCGAAACATTGTAAGGGATCTGGTACTTCACACTAACATTCTGCCTTTCAGAAACTACTATTGACTCAAATTGTTAGAAGCAAACGAAACTGCCGACAACACAAGGAACTAGACGCGCGATTTGCAAGAACCACAAATCATCCTGTGAAAACTGAACTGAACTGAACTGGGAACTACCGACCAGTCGGCCTTACCAGCGTTGTGGGTAAAGTAATGGAGCGACTTGTGGCTGCACAGCTTTGGCACAGTTTGGTGTGCCACGGTCACCTATGTCACCACCAACACGTTTTCCGGCCGGTCGCTGATGCCTCTCAAACCTGTTTCTTGCAAGTGAATGCTAGACCGAGGACAAGGCCAAAAGACGCGAAACGCACATCATCATCATAGACTCTAGCAAGGTCATCGACAAGGTGCCGCACGAAAAACCTTCTGCGGAAGTTGTCCAACCTAGGTTAGGTGTGGTGATGCTGAATTGGCTGCGAGACTTCCTCATCGACCGGAAATTCTGCGTCCGTGTTGGCAAATTGCTATGTGCGTGGTGTTCCACTCCCAGTGGGGTCCCCCAAGACTCGGTTCATAGTTCATTGCTCTTTGTGGTTTATGTGAACGACCTTCCTGATGAACTGTGCAGCCCATCCCTCCTGTATGCAGACGACATCAAAATTTGTCATACGATCAAGGATCCGAATGATCGAAGTTCTTTTTAGGCGGATTTGAACAACCTGGCTCAGTGCAGACACCTGGGCTCTTCCAGCCAACACTGCAAAGTGTGCTCATCTGAACTTGGGGTGAACTGACTCAGAGGTAGTCTACAACTTCCAGGGGACCACATTACGCATAACATCGTGCGAACAAGACCTGGGGGTTATGGTAACGTCATTACTAAAGACCCGAGAAAACACCGATCGGGTGTGTGCCAGCGCATGGAGCATTCTGGGGCCTATTCGGCGGACTTTCAGTCAGCTCACAATGGATGCTTTCAGATTGCTGTACGCTTCCCATGTCAGACAAACTTGAGTATGGTGGTGAGGCGACATACCCCTGCACGGCCGGTGAACTGGCTAAGTTGTACAACGTGCTGCCACTAGACTCTTTGTTGGAATACGCGGGATCAGCTATGAATGTCGTCTACAGGCTACTGGTCTGTTCCCAGTTACGTATCAGCGCCTCAGGGGAGATCTCATCTGTCTGAGGAAGATCCTGAGAGATGATATGGGCCCGGAGCTGCAACAATACTTCCCTTTACGGACAGAGGACCGCACGCGGCTGCACTCACGTTGCGGAAACTTCAGTCAGTTGGTCTTTCGTTAGTCTACCGACTCTTGCGGAGGTCAACAACACTTTAGAATTCCCTTCCGGCGATCCTGGTAGAAGAGAAGACAGACACTGCTTTCAAACGGCGTCTGGATGAGCACTTGAAGGGGCTATGGAAGAGCAAACGCTTGTGATCGGACCTTCGACCCAGTGTCGATGGGGCTTACACGGGCACTTTACCCTCTGGCCTCAATCCTGAAGACAGATGACTGAAGACTGCGCTACTGTACGATCAGTTCTGCTTTACGGTTGTGAGATCTTGAATTTGCNCGTTTAGCAGTGTTCGACAATCGATGTTTACGTAGTCTGGTTCAATTGGGATGGAGTGAGCGGGTTAGTAACTTAAAACTAAGTTGTCGGATGTTTGAGACTGCGTCGAACAATAACTCACTATCTCATCGAATCCAGCTGAGTAGGCCCCGTTGGTTAGGACACGTTTTACGTATGTATGACGGTGGACTACTGCAGCGCGCCTTACTTGCAGTGGCTGTTGCAGGCTGGAGAAAGCCACGTGGAGGCCAGTAGATGACGTGGAGGCGAGGCATGAAAAAATGCACAGAGGGATTTTGGTAGACTAGCTGTTCATTATCTCTCGGATTGGGGTGCAAAAGACTCCGAAACCGCATGGTTGAAAATAATGAAGGTCATGGTTGCGAATCGACAGCAATGGCGATCATACTGTCACTTCTTATTAGACCAGAGTGCTTGAACTAGTATGTATGCACAGTTGGGCTGTGTACTCTGTGTTTTGGCCATAGAGATTTGCTTTCTTTTCGCGTCCCTAAAAATAGGCCCAATCCCTGACCTCCTTACACATTCTCACTTATATTGCATTCATCATGAGTTGGGCAGCAACCAGTGAATTTTGCTTCACTGTAGTACGCTGTACAATGATGATGATAATGTTTAGTGCACGCTACAGATGGAATATCAATAATTTCCCATACGTATCAGAGATATCTCACTTGAAACAAGCCATCACAATTCTCGGCAGCACACCAGGCAATGAATAAATCAGTCCTTAGTTATTCTTTGGGGTACAGCAATTCGACCTCATTCGTATTGTTAATTTTTGATAATTGAAGGTAACAGCCAATCGCACTGTTTTACATACTACTCACAAGTGTAAGCATTACCTCACAAAACAAGGACTAGGCTGCATTGCACACTTGCTTTTCTTTGATCAAATAGATTTACTTTTAGATTTCCGCTGCTGTTACAAAATATTAACCTAAGCTAGCAGTAACTCACTTTCAACATTTCACAAGTTGCAGAATATAAATTTTCTACAATCCTAAACATTCATTGTCTTCTACCTAGAAAGGATCTCGGGAAGGAACGTAAGCAAACATTGCTGGGAGGTTCTGAGAAACATCCGTAATCTCCAAACCACTAAAAATTTACGGTGATCAATTATGTCGATGATGCTATTTTCGCCTCTCTTCGTCCAAAGTTCTATTATGGGCATAGCTGACAAACTCATGTTTTTCTGGTCCCATAGTCTAGTGTTTTGGTCAAAAGACAGTGATGCATATAATTCCTGGTGTAAAAATGTCACGTGATACGGGCTTCTTCGACTGCTACACGCAACCTGAATTGTGTTTGAATTCTGATGTTTCATCAAGTCTCAGTTTGAATGATTCTACCCTTGGTGCACAGACGGCATAGTTGGGGGGGGTGTGAGAGTTCCAGATGGAACAAATTCTTACTGAGAATGACTGACGCCGGCATTTTAAGACCATTAGTTTGAATAAATATACTCTTAGATAAACATTGGGGGGATGACGTTAGCAACGGGTGACACGGATGGCTTCGGTTTTTGATTATTTGGTATACGATACTTATACCTTCTCTGATGTGCCGGTAGAGATTTGAATACAACCCCGTCAACTCCAATGTATTTGCTTATGAACAGCAATTTGATCCTTTAACTGTTTTGTTAGTCATCCTTTGTGGATGCTCCAGAGTTTTGCAATCACGTTATAACCATGGTTTCCATGCCCTAATAGCGTGCTATTTGAGTGGGCAAATGTAAGCTGATAGCAGACGAGAAAAAGCGCTGACTTAAATCGGCCAAAGACACGCCTGAGCAAACCGATATTCTTTAGAGCTGTCTTCGATACCTTGATGCAGCTGAGTGAGTAGCTTACGTTTTCTTGAATGATGATGTCCAGGTCATTCTCATTTGTGGCATGTGGCAGTTGTTCATTTTCAAGGAAATACGAAAGTCGCCACGTGTGTCGTAGAGATAGAATATTGCACTCTGTCACATTGAATTCAATATCATTCACAAGAGACCAGATATGAGCTGCTTTCAGTGTTTCCCAGAGTACCAACGAGCCCGCTGGCTGCGTCACTGTATTCCAGATTTTGTAGTCATCTGCAAACAGAGATGATTTAGCCACAGAGCCTTCGGTCGGTCGTTTATGAATGTTAGGAAATGTCGCGGGCCAGGCGTAGGTTCTCTTGTAACCTCGCGAATCATGTTCATAGGACTGGAAGGTAAATCAAAAACGCGAATCGATATGGTCCGTTGCCGGAAAATGCTCTAATCCAGTTCAGTTTAGTTTGCACATTACGAATATGGCTCTTGCCAATCGAGCGTCCAGTTCGTTGCGTTGTCGGCGGACGAGAGTAGCTTTCATGACTGCGTACAGATGGTGTGTTACTTGAGTTCTCCTCAATTCAGCCCTGTTTCCGGAACGATATCTCCATAGGGGTATGCTGAAGGGGAGGAAAACAATCAAGGATCTATCGTCGCCACATTCGTTAAAACTTAAGGTTCACAGTCGTTTGTATGCACGGCGTGGGTGACAGGACAGTTCCTTCGGGAACAAATCCAACATTCAAGCTCGAGTTCATTTCATTTCAGAAATTTCAGGGTACAGTTGGTTTTATTCTTGTGTTTTCACTGTAAATACTAACCTCCGATAACGTTGCTGACAAACATGCGTCTAAGGCCACCTTGAAGACGTTAACAATGGCGCAGTTGACCGCTTCTGCGGGTAACCTGTTCCACATAGGTATGACCCTGTGTGGAAAGAAGTTGGCCCGTAATTCCAACTTGGTGTGATTTGGTTAAAGCCTAAAAGCCATGACCTCTCGCGTTTTGAGCACGAGGAATCGTGAACAAATCAGCTAATTTCAGTCCCGTTAGACCTATTACAAGTTTCAAAGTCTCTATCAAATCTTCCATCACTCGCCTACGCTCCAGCGAGAAGAGACTGAGATCTCTCAACCGCTTCTCATAACTTTACCCCTATTGCCAAGTTACTATTCGGGTAAGTAGGCGGTGTACTACTTTCAAACATGCCACATCCCTCCAATCACGCGTGTATATAATTGAACAACAACACAGCATGGTCACTGCGTCTCTGAAAGTTCGTAATGGCAACGGATTCTATCATTGACTCCTATTTTGGCAAGGTTTGCAAATCTGGCATGTTCTTTCACATGGTTGTATGAAGAAGGTGAGTCAATTAGCTTTATCAAGTAACCTTCTAATGAAGGACGGAAAATCGTCGGTTTGCCGAGGTTTGGACAATTGAAATCACCCATTGGTAGAACATGTGTCAATTTCTTTGTGAGAACATGTAGCATAGTATTCAAGCGAGTCTCATTAAGCTCTGCTCTCTCAATTTTTCTTTTTGTATCTCACATCGTCCATTACGATAGGAATAAATCATATTTTAATTTGTATGAGATGTGCTAGTCATTTTTTATCATAGATACAACGCTTTTTCATTTTTACTTCCTTTTATTGACCATACAACGATACCATTTTCAAGAAGGGGGAAGCGGCCAATCAAAGAAGTGCCATTCAAAATCAATGGAAATAGTCAAGCGGTGACGATGGGATTTGAACGCATCTCCGAGGAGATAAGAGGGTGACGTTACCACCAGGAACAAAAAATTACTCATTGAGTATTATTGTTATAAACCAATCTCTCACTTGGTTTGTGCACATCAACATGGTTCTACCAAAGTCAGAAGTCGTTTTTTATGCCATACGCCTAGGGCGCTTATCCGCTCCCTCGTATCTGATAAAGCAGTTTGTACATATAGAATCTATGCAGATGATTCTGTGATGTAGATTTCATACGGAAAATCGGTCCTGACCTTCGATTATTGCGCGAATTTCGAAGTCAGCAGAAGAAGAGATTGTCTTGAAATGCGCGTTATGAATACAGACAACGAATGGNCGAAATAAAATAGGTACAAGCCTCGTTTCGCGAGATCAATCGGGGAGTGCGTGTCAACTGTCAAGGTACGATCAAACGAAGGTGTGCCAAGATAAAATAGCCTTTTTGTTACGTCCAAAGTAGATTCAAAGGCTGTCAAAGTGTTCGACTGAAAGACTGCGGTCGCGGGCAGTTCATACAACGTCAAAACTCAGAATGCCTTTTGTGGCAAGCCCCCATATACATGGGTCCATGGCTTACAGTCAATAAATCAAATCTGTGGGTGCGAAAAATCGATCAGTTGAGGGACCGGAAACAATGAACTTGTGTGTGTCGATCGGCGGATCGATGAATGGCAAAAACGGATTACGGCTATTAATAATAATAATAATAATGGTATATTTCACGAAGCCCGTGAAGCATGCGAGTACGCACGATCAAATTTACAACAATGGTACAAAGAAGGCGGCAAAATGAGTTTCAAGGACAGAATGGAGCTAGTCAATTTGCAATATATACATTTTCGGACGA
>UZAN01048293.1:0-15980 GCA_900618425.1 Echinostoma caproni | reverse complement strand
AGAATTTCCGATCGATGAGGAAGTCTCGCAGCCAATTCCGCATGACCACAACTACACCTAGGTTGGACAGCTTACGCAGAAAAAGATCGGGCGGCACCTTGTCGAAAGCCTTCCTGAAGTCCACGAAGATGATGTTCGTCTCGTGTCCTTTGACCTTGTCCTCGGTCCAGCATCCACGTGCAAGTAGCAGGTTTGAGAGGCATGAGCGACCCGGGCAGAAACCGTGTTGTTGGTGGCACAGGTGACCGTGGCACACCATATGCTGCCGAAGCCATGCAGCCACCAGTCGCTCCATTAATTTATGGTTTATGGCTTTAAAGAGCCCGAGGAATGGCTGCGAGAAGTGGTGGGTAGATATATGTGGAAAGATGGAGAAGGTTACGGCTATTGGTAACAGTCAAAATCTCTTCCGTCTAAACAGGAGTATGGACAAGTAGGTGTAAATGAAATAATTTTAGGTGTCTGACGGCACACTGATTCATACTCAGCAGCACTGTTTTGAGCAACGGACACAATCTAATTGGCCCATTGAAATCACACCTCCAAAACTCTGCTTTAACTGAACAAATACTGCCACGTGATTCCAGTCCTCCATCTAAACTGAGGATTACCCCGAAATTATAAGATATAACGCTTTTGGTCCAAATTGTTTCTCCTCATTATATTTTAACCATGGAGTTTCTGTCCTGGTTTTTTAAATGATGAAACTCCTGGGTTCAACTGTGGAAAAAGAGTAGGTGGCGGCTCAGTTATGTGAATCGATCGTCTTACTGATTTATGTAGAAGCGGATAGATCATCTAGTGTGAACCTCAGAGGAATTTTCTTACTCCACTGTTATGTTTTACTCCGCTTAAACCCATTGCCTACTATTATGTCGCACAGCACTATATCACAGGTGAACACTACAAGTGCAAAGAACACAAGATATAGCACAGTAACACTAGTAGCACACGGGATTTTGTTTTGTACACCATTTTGGGCTATATTCTCAGTATCCGTCATGGCTTCTTCCATCGAGAGCTCTTAGTTGAGTAGATAATCGCGGTTATCTGGTTGGCATTTCGCTAATCGATTCTTCTGGATAGACGATGTAAGATTTAAGTGTTTTCGGTTGGTTTTTAGTTTTGAGGACGTAGTAATCATCCTTATTTCATCGCCCTTTATGATCCAGTTTTTAACATTCTAGTATGAGGTACTGCTCATATTAGTCAGTAGTATGATTCGAATGCAGTAAAAGATGCGATTGATGGTCTCTAACACTGATCAACTGGAAAAAATACCACTGGAGCGAACACGCTTATTTATAACTGCAACTACTGACGACGCACATCTAATAACCGACCGTTCCGTTCCGTGTAAATTATGATTGACCTGTTCCAGACGAGACTTTTTCTTGTGTCTACTCCAATTTATCGGTAGTTTTGTCGTCGTTCGTAATAGACAACGTTCCTCGTCCCGTCACTGTCATATGAAATTATAGCACTAGGTTTTAGATGGTTTTTGAATTGTTACGTCTGATCCTATTTTCCTCATTCCGTTACTGCTCTACTTGATCGTCTGTCAGTTAGACTGTTTTTCCTGCAGTGTTGTTACCATCTGCGTACCACTCCCCCGGGAGTTTGACCAATACTTTGGTGGATAGTTGGTGTTGCTGTTTTTGATTGTATAAAATCCATCAACCACTACTTACCAGTGATCAGACAACCCGGTGGAGAACGCTGGACTTTCGTATTTGTCCTCGCACTTCAGTGGAGACGATGAGTTTTGCTTTCTCAGCAGAGGCTCTTTTGAACACTAACGATCATTTATAGCATATTCCGGGGTGGGTAGCTATCTCAAACCTCGAGGTTTCCATTCGTGAACGTGGTGAGACTTCTAGAGACTATCTAATAACATGAGCTTCAAACTTTCTTTCCTCTCATCTGTAAGTAGTATCCGTATTTCCTTTAATTTCCGATAACAATTGTGTCGCGTAACTGAGATATCAGCATAAATTCGCATGTGAAATGGACTAAGGTATTCTTGCGGGTGCTCAATATTTGTTGTGAATTGACGTCTCATGCTGTCTTCACGTCCATCCTTTTGATGAATGGTCCAGAGTGTGCACTGCGTGCGCACAACAATCAAAAGAATCTGCCCGAATGCATTCACTGGCTTTTTACTCCATGGGACTAGTAGTGATAAGCCGCATCGTACGCATGGTATTTAGCCGGTCGTAACCTCAACTGTCGATCTCACTTTGGCACATGCTTTAAATTCAGTTATCTCTCTTCTTCGACGAATAATTTGAGTTTTTTCCAGTCACCTTCAATTTGGTATTGTGATCGACAACAGCAGTACAGTTCGGTTAAGTACGTCACCCCAGTCCATTACTTCCAATTCTTCAAGATTAACATTGTCAGTTTTCTCTCATATTCAATAGAACTATCCTGTGCAAGACTTTCATCTGTTTAAACAAATTACGAAATAAACTTTGTTTGCTATTTTTTCCTTAATAATCGTACTAGGTTATATTTGATTGTCTATCCTCTAGAACCACTGTTCTCTTTTTATTATTTTTATTGATCTTACCTGATTCTTGCGCAGCTCTTTCACCCTTTTTTGCACAAGCTAGCTAATATGTATCGTAGATTTCCTCTTTTTGCTCGTTCGTTGATTGGTATTCTTCCTCCTTTGCGTCATGTTAGGGTAAACGCTATGTGAGTGGAATTGGATCCGCCTCGCGGAATGCCCTTTTTCACTTGCACAACGGAGATGACATTATCATGTTAACCACTTGTCGTCATGGGTCCGATTGGGTGCGTTACGCAGATCGCCGATGCGCGTTTGACATGGCTATGTATGACAAGTGAGCCAAGCGTCCGTCACTGAAACAATTTGGTTTTTCCCTTTCTGTGAAAAATGACGAGATAACCTTCTGTTCATTTAATGATGATCTGTACTATGTCAATTATATTGCATGCTTTTAGAAAGAAACTTCTTCCTAGGCATGTTTCATGCCCATGCTCTCTCTCTCACGCGGTCGGATTCTTTAGCGTACATGTTTCCGACCAAAGCAGTTTGAATTAAAAGATGCTGATTTTCTTCCCTCCTGGGTCTAGAATGCTAGCGCAATGTAACTTTAGCCCGAGGGGTAAAGTTACTTGGTAGACACATTTTTCCTTATGCACGATTGTTAAAAGAAGTATCGTTATCCATACACTGCATAGCATAGATGTTTTGTAACTTAAAGGTAGTTTGGTATCACTGTGTCAACTGTCTTCATCCACTGCATTCCGATCTGTCATCGTGTCGTTACCATCCGTCCACACCCTCTCGTATTGTCATTCATAAAAGCTCCTTCGTACCCTACCTCCTTCGACTCTTAACCGAAAAGGAACAGGTTGCAAGTGAATTGCNTGAATTGCGTCAAACGTTTTGTACACGTAACAAACTTCAGTGACATTCTTCACTTTGTCTACTATATGAAGCTGTATATTTGATTCGTTGTGACGACCACTGTATATTTTTAACTGAAATGTCAGCATATAGGCTTACAAGTTATCTAAATAGAAATCAAGATGCCAATTAATCGTTCCCATCGTGCAGCTGACTGTAATAAAACAAACTTCGCAGCGAAACTGACTAGCTTACAGTGTGCACAAATTGGATAAGTATAGATCTTCTTGCCAGACGGATGAATAAAAGATCCATTTGGCAGCGATCAGTGAAGTTCACTTCACTGTATTATGCTCTACAATGATGATGGTGATACAGTTAGCCGGTCTCTTACACTCCATTCTTGAAGATTAGAAACGCCTATTGTGTCTTATAAATACGTGCATCTCCTTTGCGGTTTATAGCTGTCCTATCAGAATCCATCGGATGAGTGCTATTACGCATCTCTCCCTTCCTGCTCGAGTTTCGCTTGTCAGAAGTTGCTCATTTTGCGTCCAACAGTCAATCGGGTTCTCACAAAGCGCTCAGTCTGTGTACAAGTGATTCAAACGTTACTTTATCACGTATTTCCTTATTTGATATTTCATGTATGTCGTTTCTTTCATAGCAAACGATCTCAGTTATTGTTTCACTCTCCCTGTGTGCAGATATGATTACAACGAACTGATGCACAATTCAACTTTTTGTCTGGTTTCACGGGGTAGACGATTGGGGTCTTATCGGTGAGTAGAGTTCATAATTTTGCGTCAATGTTTTTTACTAATAATAATATCAGTTTAACTTGTTTGAATGATTTGAACTACCTTTCCCTTGTAATCTAGGTTTCTCGAGGCACTTCAAGCTTCTTGTATTCCAGTGATGCTCAGCAACGATTGGGAACTTCCATTCTCTGAAGTCATTGATTGGCGTCGAGCTGTAGTCTGGGGTGATGAACGTCTTCCATTACTTCTTCCTTTGACGCTGCGCCGTCTCAGTGACCATCAGATTGTGCAACTCCGACAACAAGTGACCTTTTTATGGAATACATATTTTCACTCTATCGAATCGATTGTTCTCACTACACTAGAGGTGAGTTATTCACAATAGCGTCTCACTGGGTTCACCCTGATGCAATGTGAAGATTTATAAATGAAGTCTTTGTACAGATTGTTTTCGTAGTAAATTGGATGTGGTTGAACTACAATCGGTTTATGACTTCACTTGGTGAAAAGATGTAGTCAAACTGGAAAAGGTTTAACCGAATTGTAGGAAAATATTTTCATTCACTATCGATCGCTGTTACTAAGTGTTAACTAATTTACTTTCTGGTTATCGCTTATAGGGAGTTTGCGAGAGATATGTTTCAGTTTCAGATTGTACAACCTTTAACCATGCACCATCGTGCTGTCTTTTGGCTGCCCATTTGTATGAACATTAGGAGAAAGACAGGAAGGGTTGAAAGTACGATCAAAGAGAAAATTTAGAATTTCAGTGGGCTAATTCTGCAGAGAAATCGACTAAATGCACGAATGCCACTGTTCACAACACAGACATATCACTCAATGCCTCTAACCATCGGTTACGATCATCCCGAGGTCCCCATCTAGGGAGCCTCACGGTATCTATGTGCCCCAGACTGCTGGTTAGGGTTTTCATACTCTCATGCCAGGTTTTAGCTTGACCACCCTTGACTTTCTTCCACCCACTACCTGCCTCGGCAAACATCGCTCGCGGTAGCAACCTATCTGTTGGCATGCGTGTAACACATGCCTCAAACAACGTAACCTATGGAGGTCGACCACTTGCTTCAGTGAACGACCGCGGTTACCCAAAACTCTGCGCCTAACCTTTTTCTTTTTAATTTACTTCCTTTTTTTTAATACACAACGAAACAATTTTCAGGAAGGAGAAGCGGCCAATCAAAGGGCTGCCACGGGGAAGTCAGTCGGTGGTGGTGGGGGTTCGAACACACGTCCCCCTAGGTGGTAATTTGGTGGTTTTACCACCGGGCCACTACTGCCCAGCAGCATTGCTCGTCCGGCTGCCCTACCAGATTTGTGCAATGCTGCGTATTCAGCGGCGTTCAAACACTGACAGTCTAAGTAGATATATAGTGTCTTTCGTAGTTGAGATCATAACGTCTAGGCGTGGTGACACAACTTATATGCTTGTATGTCCCACGGAAGTATCCTGGTTGTCCTGTCGTAAGAAGCACTCATTCGACACATATGTAGTCAATAGCCATAGGCATAAGGAGATGATTCTCACAGGATTGAACAATGGGCATCAGTTAGATGCTTTTCATACATTTCTGATCCACTACTATGAGAGAGGGCACTGTATAATGACATGAAACAAGAAATTACATTGCCTATCAAAAGTTTTTGTTTTATCACTGCCTTCGTTGTGTCTTCTGTATTGCTCAGTAGTTTAATAACTTGGATGTGTTCGTTCAATAGGCTGGATGAGGTCGAATATCAGTACCAAAAAAAAAACAGATCGTTGGAGGATACGTTAGCAGGTATACCGGGCTCCTTAAATCTTTTTAAGTGGGTTTCTTGTAAAACTGGATCAACGAGTGTAAAAATATACTTTGTGACTTGTTTATTCACTCTTTCAGCCAAATAACCATCTGTTCTCCCTAACCGCATTTCATTGTAAACGCAAGTGAAATGGCTAACAAGCGTTCTCAAGTGCACGATTAATAGTTTTAAATAGTAAAACTGAAATATCAAGATCACTGTGGCTGCTATTGTGAAACTGCCATTCCAAATAACCAGTGGTTTGCAGCATGCATAAGTTAGCTGTAACCTGTACACTGCAAAGAACAGACTTTGAATTATGACGTGTGTGGTTCAAATTCGATCACTACGTTTTCGACTGAGTTTTCGTATATTGTTCATTGAAGTCTTCTGGATGACCATCACCGGATAGTTTTCTTGAGGAGTTCCCACTTGTTTAACACTTAATCAGGGTTATGAATGTTTCGGGTCCGGCGGACGAATGTTCGCAATGTGCTTTTTCGCTAAACAGCCCATTGTAATTTACCATCCGGACACCCCGTAATTATGAAACTATCAAATTGGAAATCTGTGATTTCATCCTCGAGTGCGATAGCTGACCATCAGACACAATTCGTCTGAATGAGTATGTGATCAAACTGTCAAAATGGCCTAGAGTAGGAGGACTATCGTGGTTCATAGAAACATCGAATAGACCTTTAAAGCAGAAATACACACAATTTGTAGCACATCTTTTCCCATCCTGGCAACTGTATTAAGGCGATTCAATACTTTGGGGACTTGTGAGTATTCAGTAGAGAAGAAACGTACTGGATTATATCGTCCGCTGGCATCGGAACATTGAAGAGATTCTTCAGTTTAATAATGTCAGTAGTAAGTATTTAGCATTCATGATATCCCGGCACCAAAATTGAAGATTATTTTGATTTCAAGTGTTTAAAATGTCCACAAGACTGCCCCTATGATCTGAGATTTAGATGTCCATTTGTTTGGAATAACGCGAAATTTAAAGGGAAATGAATGACGTAGCGCGGTTTCTGAAATCCCTGGACACCTGCAGCTGCGTGGAAGAGGAAAGTACGTTTGTTGTGATCAAAACCATCAATTCAGTTGTGAACCGTAAAGGGTCGCAAGGCTCGTAACTGAAAGCACTTGGTGTAATTTTATGCTTCATCTTCTCCCGAAATCATCGGTAGCACACAAGCATCGGAGCAAACTGCAGGCTATCCATGTGATTGACAGCACACCGTGCCACGTCCTCAAACACTCGGTAAAACTTTGAATTATATTCAGCTGAGTTCCTTGTGCTCAAATGTCTGAGATAGTTATGATTGATTTCGACTGAACATCGTACAGTCTATCGGATGGCATCCGTTTGACATATCCACTAGCCCGTGCACAATCCCAGGTTCGAACCCCTCATAGAGAGCATGTATGGTACCAACCAGCATGCATCGGTCCTAGTCAGAATAGCCTGTGGACATGCATTATTGATGGTCTCTGATAAAAGTGCAATTCAGGTCTAATGATTCCTGAATTTATGATTGGTTCTTTGAACTGGGAGTTGTGTGTGAAGAATTTCGAGGAATGAACGATCAACATCAAAAGCTGAATTTTATACAGAGCTGTTGATGATGTTCACTGAATAAAAAAATTAATTTATCACGACCTAAATGTTCGCATTATTTCTTCCATTTTCATCTATTTAATGTCTTTGTAAACTGCAGATCATTCGTGATCGAGTATCGCTTCATCGTCGCAGCCATGCAATCTGGAATTCACCTCCCGGTGCTTTGGTCCTATCACAAAGACATTCATCTCGTGCTTGCAACGTGCCTTTAGAACAAAACACCGGATCTTGTACTTGTAAGTCTAGTTTTGTCTCTGTCGTTGCGCGAACTGCAGTACAATTCCAGTTTCCTCTGCACCAATCGTATGAGTTGCAGTGGTTTTCTGTTCTCAGAATTTCTAAACAAGGTCAAACGAGCAAAAGTCAAAACGAGTCAACGTAAACAGGGCGACAAGGACAGATTAAACAGTAGCATGCTGTCATTGACTAACCAGGTTTTCATCAGGGGCTTATTATCTTTTATTGACAGTGTTAATAGTAATATATTTAGATGAATCAAACTTTTGCATAATTTGGGTTAATTCCGTGGGCCATGTTCTGTGTATTGTTGTCCCGGTGGTTATCTCACTACCTTGATGTTCAATAATTCATTAATTATTTGTGATGAAATTTGGTACAGTGGCACTCACTGATCGCCAAACAGTTGTTTTTTTCCTTATGGGGTTGGTCAGCAGTGTGTTCTATTTATTATGGCCCTGTCGGGATTAGAACTGACACCCCAAACCTTGAGCTACGGGATTAATTACCAAGTTGTGGTGTCTTTGAATTCGCTTGGATAATCCAAAAGAAAAGAATGGGGGAAGATGAAACATCATGATCAGCTGTGTGCAAATAGTTAAAACTTGAGCAAAGCATATGGCCTCAAACGCATTCAAGTTGCTGTGTTGTTCAAACGTTCACCATATACTAAGATGTAACTGACGTCGCATTCCCAAACAAGTATATTACAATTTGCCGAAAAATAACCGTTTGTTAACAAAGTATTGAAAATCGGTTCTCGTAGCTCGGATGAACTGAATTCCAGTTCGCCTGTTCACCGAGCTTGGTAATAGTTTGCTGGTGGTGAAAAGTTTGCAAACAAATTGCCAAGCTCGGTGAATAGGTGAAATGGAATATCCGTTTGTCATGGCTTTGATGCCACAAACTTGACGTATGAGTAGATCGATTTGGTCGCTAACCGTTTTAAGAATTTGATTACCCCCTCTCCTGTCGCGGTGATTTTGATCCTCGCTTTTGTGTCCAATCTGGTTAATGTTTCTTTCACCTTGGGCCTCCTCATTGGTTTCCCCTGTCTGTTTCCGTTGGCCTGTTCACAAACCTGTCATTGTTCCAATCAAATGTTACCTTAATGTATGCACAAAGCTGTTGAATTTAATGTGGACTAGTTGAATTCACGATCACGATGCCCATCACCTTCGTGAAAGTATTACAGATAACTGGTTGCATTAAAAATCTACGAAGTGTTCATTTCAAATACTGTTCAAGTTCGATTGTGCGTTAGTCGTTTCATTGTTATGCGGTAATTCATTTGCAGCGGAGGTCGACGACGGTTTTACTGTTATCATCCCTGTGAGACAGCGAATGTGTGATGAGTACCTGGTTCGTATGAAACGATTTGCCACAACCGTTTTCCAGTCACAACATATCCGAAAGGTCAGTCGAGTGATTTCTGTGCTTTTGTCCAAGTTAAAATCGTCTTCTCATCATCTCTTGTTCGTTCATTTGTTGCTGGAAATGCGGTTTGGATGTAGAGTAAATTAGACTGTGCTATGCATACAATTAATTGAACTGTTTAATTGACAGGGCAATCACTGATGACCCTTGATGACTCTCTATTATGTACAGTTTAATCGTTCGTGTGTCTGTGTGCGCGACTGCATTGCCAATAATAACTGCAGTATTCAATGCAACTCATTCATAAAAGAAGTGACTAAACGCGAGTTGTGCTTTAGAAGCTGAAGTGATTGTTTCCTGACTTCTATTTTCATTGTTTGCACTCACATACCCCTATTGTTTGGTGATATCAAGCTTCCCATTTCTTCCTTCCAACGTTCTCTGGGAAGCAAACTTGACCACTTCTAGATGCAAGCAGTTAACCATCAATAAACTGATCCTTTTAAGTAGTAATAATAACATCAATCATGTATATATTTCACACACGTCCGATGCCCGACTATGTGCCGAACAAATCATGGTACCATAATCCTTATAAAAAAGAAGGACGTTCCATGAGCTGAATACTTCCAGGTTGCCCAAGCCAAGGGAGGTGAATTGTCTTGGGGAATCCACAATCGGAGCCTTCGGTTAGCCAAAGCCTGAACCGCACTGCAGCGGAGCGGTGCGTGAAGACCGCAATCCATTGGGGGCCGATGTCCAGTGCATCGGGTTATGCCCCCTTTGGACGGAATCAAACATCCAAGGTACCCAATACACCTCGACACTCGAACGCGCCGGTGACCACTGCCACACCGAGTAGGGTGTGGGTGAGTGTCGTTCGTGCACCTCCTCTTGGTTGGTTTGGAATCAGGTTTTTGGTCGACTCCCCTATGTAAACTACCAGTGGTCCACCAAACCGGTTATAGCCCCGGATGTCGGCTTTTCGTCCTCTCACTTTGATGAGAAAACATCTCCGCACGCGAGGGCAATGAGTAGGATTTCCTCCGCAGAGGCTATTTGAGACGCTTGGTCTTATGGGAGTGTTTTGCGAGGTGCAATGGGGAGTGCCCAGCCGCAACCGTTGACACCATAATAATAAATAATAATAATAAATTGTTTTTGAACGTTCTCAGCCTGATCATTGCAGTCGCGGTGTTGGCACCAATCGTTTCGTAGCATAGCAATACATTCAACTGGCATCCGAATCAGATGTTATGAGATATGCGCACATATACTGATCTTTTTTCCACACTGTTCCACCGTTCCAGGTATTATTGGTGTGGCTTTGTCAAACTCTACCACCTGAAGTCTCCGCCTTTCAGGCTTACTTTTCTGTTCCAATCGACGTGGTTGTACAAGATGAGTTCAGAGAGTTACTCAACGGCCAATCCCGTGATCCGTCGCCTGCTGCCCGATTTCAACCATTCTTTAACGTACCCACCTTGGCTGTATTTACGTTCACTATGGAAATGGATTTAAGCCTGGAAGAGGTAGCTCACAACCAAATGCCCTTCCCTTCACCTCACCCCCCCCCCCATATGTGTATAGGAGTTTCGGTAATGTCATCTGGATGTTGATAGTAGCTTTTAATCTATTGCTCCATATTATTATGGCGTCTCTAATTTCCTATTTTTATTCAAATGATATTTGTTTTAAAGTAGAAAACACGTATCTAAAGTATCAAGCTTGGATTTGGCCATTCGATTGTTCAGAAGCACCAGACACTCTTGGTGGTCTTGTTTGTGGATTCCACTCCTTGAGAGATGGTTAATTCCCCCACGACGTAATGCATTCATATGAGATGGAAATGTTTGTGATAACCGACAAATAGCACTGGACAGCTGTATCGTCCAGTTTGGGACTCGTCAGCAGTGCGTACATTTTGTGTCCCTGTCAGGACCCGAACTGCGAACATTCGGATCAGAACTGAAAACCCGTACCCTTAAGCCACAGGTCGACGGTTATCACCTTGTGCGAATGGCTCAATCAATTCAGGGCATAAAGCTTGGATTAGCTCATTCGAGTGTTCAGAGGCACCAGACACTCTTGATGGACATATATATATTCAGTTATTACTTCAAATACTTACAACACGCAGGTAAACATAATAATACGAAATGCTAGTATTTATCTTCTCTGGAATATCTGACTGGGCTCTAATCGACAGAACAATAATTTTTGCCTGAGAAAAAGACGGATAAAGACGGAGTCCTATTTATCTTATTAAGTCTACAAAATACGCGCGCGCACACACGACATTTTCTCATCATCATACCTCCTCGATAAAGGTCAGTATACAGGGAAACCTTTTGTATGCCACTATACCTGCTGCCGGTGAGACATGCAAGTTTGAACTCCGCGGTTTCATCTTCACAAGGGACGGCTATAGCTCACCTGAAATGAACAAATCCTAACTTTAGTGATTCTGTCCTGGTCACATTCGTTTTATTTCATGAGGGTGCGAGAGTCTAATCTGAACCATGTGTTAATAATCAATGCTCTAGCGCATGTGATCCTAGTTTTTTCCATTTTCCTTTCGCGATCTATCTCATCCGCTCGGGAGGTTTGAGCTTACCGGATCACTGAAAACTATAAACGGAAGAGCACGAATTCTTGTGCTTGAATCGAAGACCGCGGTTTGGTATCCGCAGGTTGACTTCGATTTGCTACGTTATTGGGATGGAAAATGTTTATGTTGTTTTAACTTATGAGTCAAGTTAATGATTGATTTTTCCTATTGTTGCTCAAATTGAGTTCCTTATCGAGAAACTCTGGTTCCAACCGATTAATTTATCGAAAAATGCCTACCCTTCTGTAAAGAACATCTCCATTGACGTTGTTCACTTTTCTATGACTACAATAATGGGTTCTTTCGAGGCTCTCAGGTGAAATACTCAATCCGCTTAATCTGTAGAATATAGTTGCAATGGTAGTGTTTTGGTCTGCGATGTTTCAGTTTTTGTCTCTCTCTCTCTCTGTTTTGAATGACCAACCATTTTGGATACCAATTCAGTGAATATGCGATCATAGTGGACCGATAATGTCTGCGTATGTGATGGATTCAGATTTTTCAACCGGTCTCTGTGCATCAGAAGCAAAAACCCGGAAATTTCGGTGAAAAGCATGTTAGCGCTAGCGAACCTGAGCCCGGGTTAGCGTTCTGGTGCTGGTTTGTTCCCATCCCACTGTTAATCATCGTTAAACGGAAAATGTTGATGGTTCTTGTGTGATCAGAGTTACCAAAAACCTCTTTCTTTACGGGAAAAATAAAAACGGGATTCCAGGTTTGGACGGCTGAATCAGCTCATTTGGTTGTGATTTGTTTTACTTCAGAGACTAGCTAGAAATTCGTCACAACACAACAAGGATAAGAAACAACCAGTGATAACTGGTCGGACCGCGTGAATGATTTCCGCTGATACGCTATGTAATTTACGCAATAGTCGTTCCTGTTTGAGTACTATTTAGTTCTTTCATGTTGCCCTACATCAAATCTGATTGCTTATCATCACGGCTCAATTTTTGCGTTTGCATTCACGTAGCTGGAATTCGGGTTTAGTGTATGGCAAGAATTCCCAAACCGTTTGATTGGCTATAACCCCGCTAGTCATCGACGCAATACAAGCAGCGGTTTGTGGGAGTACATCTGGAATCCGGCCAGCCAAACTCATTCAATTGTACTTTTGGATGCGGCTTTCTACCATCGGTTAGTTAACTTCTTCACATTCTCTGTCGTACTCGCTGATCTTTGCTCATAATCCTTGTGTTCACACGTAAACTTGAGCTCCCCCGCTTGCACGGATTGTGCACAGCGAACCAAAGTCAGTGTCTGACTGTTCAGCCATACGATTGATAGTCAAATATTAGTAAACGAAACCTGTATGAACACTACCGAATGTAATATGTGCAAAGCAAACATAAATGCTCGACATAGAGGGTCAGCAGATCTGTTCTCCGAAAGAGGTTCTAAATAAAATGAGTAAAACAAGTTCACTTTTACTATGCACACACATTTCTTCGAGCATCCTGTTCGGTTCTGAGAGAGTTGACTCATAGGACGCCACTGCTGTCCGTACAGTGCCATGTTCTCAAGTGTCCTCTCCAGCCAACCGGTCACAGGTAAGCATTTCAGCATCATCTGTCATCAGCATGTGATCGTTCTTATGTGCTCATTCACAGAATGAGATCTCACGTGTATCTGTTGTCATCAGCACTGATGTGCGCAATCGGTGCACATTCCCATATAGATAATTGTTCTCTATTTTCTTCTCCAGGTCTGTAATGATTGAATTTTAGTTCCCCTTCATTATCGTCTAATCTGTGCATCCTCTGTTCTAGATACTACAACTATCTCTACTGGTTAACAATTGATCGAAAAGTACACGAGATAGTCAGCGTTCTGAACGATTGTGAAGACTTATTATTGAACACGTTGATCGGACACATTAGTCAAGCACCACCGGTTTTAATTCATTCAATCGGTTTTAAAAGCCTCCGAAACTTCACGAACACAGAATCCCAATCGGTCCAGAGAAGTGCTTGCTTGCAAGCGTTCGCGGAATATTTCTCGATCACCTCGTCAGTGTTTTGGTGCCCTCTGCGTTCCGAAAATTTCACCGTGTTCCGTCAAAATCAAGCAGGTGGAGCTAATAGTAATACATATATCCCGCTGCACTATACATCTTACGGGTGAGTCCATTTTAACTGGATTTGGTTTGCACAACCATCCTCACTTTCGTTACAAACAGACAAACGCTAATAACTTGTGTATTTTCTCATTTTTATCAATCTATTTTAGCCATTGTTGTACTTGTGGTAGCAGTTAATGTTCAAATTGCGTTTTTGTTGTCTTATTCATGTATCATTATGATCATGATCAGATGGACAAAATAACAAACAGTTTTCTTGTGATATCGAGATCGTCATACGTTACTAAAATGAGTCCCCTGTCAGATGAAATACTTCACAGAAGTTATTCATGAAATTGGGCTGTTTTTCAAGGCATTACAATATGATGTAGCATTTCTCCAAACTATCGGAATCCAAGTGTAGCCCTGTTCTAAGTACAAACCACCTTACATGTTTTTTTTCGGTCAACAATAGTAGTAGTCTGAATCAATCGTTCAGGGTGTTCATGAGTCCGTTTAGACAATCGTCCGACGGTGCGACTTACGCACGTTGTCCCACAGAAACAATTAAATAAGTATACACAGAAAGCGATCGCCGAGTCGGGAAATTCGACCTCCAATCGCAAACACAACCGGCTTGGACGTGAACAACACACAACATATGAAGTCTTTTCTATTACATCGGATCGCCTTTTTTATGATCTAAGCTAATGTGTCCCCCCTCGAATGGCAAATAAATGTACACGAACTTTTTCCTACGCTCGATATTTTGTAGAAGTTTCTTCGTACCCTGAGTCATTTTGTTGACTAAACGTTTGGGATATCCGTGACTTTCAAGATCGATCTTATAACCCGGAGCAATTCTTCTAGCGTATCGTTACTGTCAATCTTTCTTACCCCGTTCGCTAGGTAACGAACTTGACAGGCATTTTATTCCAATTACTTCCAGATCCACTGTAGCTAGTTAGTACCCCATTTTCCTTAATCTTTTAAGCCAACTAATCTCACGCATGCTCAACGGGTTTCAGGTTTGATAAACATGTTGACCAAGGCACTATTTGTATTTAAATCCTTTTTTCTGATGTCATCTTTCGGTGAATCATTTTCATCTGCCGATGTGAATACGAACTCATGTTCTCTCAAAACACGGCAGTTTTCTGCAGCACTGACATTCCGTCACAATGTTGCATTTTCCCAACGTGAAAAGACCCTGCATCTCATTGAATAGTTGATGTGCGCCCCTGCAGTATTCAGAATAGGAATAGGAATCGAATAGTGCGAACTCGGATTCGGACTGAACACTCACTCAGGTAGAACCAAGACGAGTTGTGGATACAGTTAGTTCTATTCAGAAAATTATGCAAATATATATCACAAGCATCAAACAAGCATTGGTCGATTCTCCAATGTTTAATCGACAACGATACGGTTTATTTGTTTGCCTTCTTACATTCAACCAATCCGGTTAGTGCCAATTGAGACCATAGGATTGGTCGGTAAATCCGTTTCTTGATTGGTTAGCTGGAAGCTGTATCGTGGGTCGTGTATTATCGTTGCACGATCACTACAGCCCCGAGTCATCGGCTTCGACCTTCGTGTTCGCCAATTTCGAATCATCACTCACTTGGATAAACTGTGATAGTTCCTTTCAAGTATTACAACTCTATTCGCATTGAACTCACAGTTACTTGTGAGTAGTGGTGNGGGATGATTGATATTGATTGATTTGAACTGTCTATCCTTCGGATCTCACCTTCATACACAATACTCAGTTCATCGAATCAACCACACACTCGGAAACACTAGACTCCAGTTTCGCTCTTGTTAGAGCATATCCACCGTCCCGTTCGGGATTGATTGAACTCTGGACCCATCGCATGTAAGGAGTGTGCGTTACCATTGTACCAAGCAGCTCATACCGTGGCTGAACCGAATTGCCAATTGATGTTTGTTCAGGTGTCGTCCCCAGTGATAGTCAGTCAGTTCATTTGGCCCGACAACAACGGCGCCTCCCACCAAGTCAGGACTTACATGCAGATTACGGGTTGACTTGCCACATGCCTACCGGGCTCGACTTTTATTCGCATTTAACTCACAGTTACTTCAAGCATGAATTACTATATATA
>UZAN01048292.1:13602-24439 GCA_900618425.1 Echinostoma caproni | reverse complement strand
TACTTCCTCGCTGCCGACTACGTCCTTTCACGCAATTTATATCACACCGGAGCAACACAATGGTCTCTATAGTTTTTTTCTGAACATGTTTTGCCGTGATATAGCAAGAATGCAACAAGGAAACGCTTGGTCCTCAAAAACGTGGAAGTGCTGTGTTCTAAGTAGAATTGACCAGCACCGCATTTCACAGCAGTGGTCATCGGCGGTAGCGTCGAGGCGAAGATGTGCCTTTTATTGTCTCTCAGTGCCTTCAACTGCTATCCATATTTTAAATCATGCTCGGTGGCTTTCGGAAACCAGACGCCTACTGAATTACATTATAACTGCTTAAATTTATTAATTCATCATCTCATGCTGTCTAAAGTTGTTCGCAGTAGATTTGTGATGCCCGTGATCGATGACAAGGCGCTAAATGCGCTTTGTTCCACTTAGTTTCACTGCAGCACCCGAGGTTGTTGTTAAGGCGAACCTCAGAGATACCCACCTATATTTCATGCTCATGGTCAATCCATTTGCGTCTTCGTCGTTTAAGTGCCATAGCAACTACTGGATTGCAGGTTCTACCTTGTATTTGACTTGTTTGATCTCACGCGTCCAAAGCTACCTATCGTTTCGCAGAATGATTGCTTTCGGACAAATGAATCTCGAGCACTGCCAACACCTTAGTCCCAGTGATATACAGAAGTCCATTACTGGGTCTCTCTGGGTAGGCGACGTTAGATTTGCATCACCACACGTTTATCTTGTGTAGCTGAACGTTAAAGAGCACTGGTTACCCGGAAAATGTCAGGGATAACACCAATCAGCCCAATCCCGAAAATAAATCTGTTGCATCCCCGAGAATCGGCCATTCGTTTTCAGGGGAACTCACACCAAGTTATCGTCTCCATCAAAGCAATCTGTGAAGTTTCTCTTACTCCTTCATGGGTCTTGGTTGCGTCGTTTTGGCTCTCAGTGAGAGAACTCCAGCCGCGCTCCTGGACTGGTTCCCGGTCGACAGTAGGTTATGCGCAGTGAGAATCAGAGGTTTGTGCAAAATAGGCAGCCATCGCCCCGATAGACGGAAACTGTTTGTCGTGTCGGCGCACACTCTAACGGACTGCAGCCCAAATGCAGTCAAAGATGAATTTTAACATTATCAAGACGAACGCTTGCGCAAGTCGACTAGGACTGATATGGTGCTTCCAGCAGGAGAAATGAATGCCAGCATAGGCCGACTGAATTCGAGCGACGCGCATCTGGGTGGTCCTTTCGGAATAGATTCCTGTCGCTCGGAAAACGTGGAACGACTGTTGGCTCTGTATTCCGAACACCGCCTGTTTCTCGCCAGTACTAACTTCAGACGCTCCAACTACCGGTATGCCACTTGGTTTCCGCCCCCCTCCAGTCAGCGGAAAACGCAGATCAACCACATCGCTAACTCTAACTGGGAAACTAATAGAGCAGTTGGATAAAATTTGTTATTTAGGCACCGACATCTCATCCGGTGAACGCATCACTCATACATAAGGCTTGGTTGGCATTTGCCAACTTGAGACATCTGTAGCACCGTCGCGGCATCCGGCTGTCTGTTAAGGGTCGAGTGTATGCCGCGGCAGTTCGGCCAGTTCTTCGCACCAACTTGGACATTAGGGATACAGGATAAGGATAAACTGTTGATGTTTGAACACCGCTGTCTATGCAGCATTGCACGAATGTGGTGAGGCGCACAGTTTTGGGTAACCGCGGTCTCCCACTGGAGCAAGTGATCGACCTCCGTAGGTTACGTTGGTTGGGGCATGTATCACGCATGTCCCCAGATAGGTTGCCACGACGAGCGATGTTCTCCAAGGCAGGTGGTGAGTGGAAAAAAACCAAGGGTTCTCAAGCTAAAACTTGGCACGAAGGCAGGAAAATCCTGACCAGGGGACTGGGTCACATAGGTCCCGTTAGGCTCCCCAGCTGGGGACCTCGAGACGATCGTAACCGATGCTTAAAGACACTGAGTGACATGGCTGAGTGCCGTAAACAATAGGGTTCGTGCATCTTCTCAATATGTTTGCAACCCCAGACCACTGAAATTCTACATTTTCCGTTCGAATCTGCTTCCACCTTTCCTGTCTTTTTTCTATTCTTCATCCAGATGGACACACAATGACAGCAATCAAAACCAGCGCACAAAAGTGCGTGGTTAGAGGTTGCACGAACTGAACTGAACACATCGCAAAAAGCGGCAGATGGCCAGGTGCCATACAAGAATGCCGATCGTACTGGAGCACTACACCCAAATCCGATCAAGCGGTAGTTTCCACCAAGCTATCCATGTGCTTCGGTGAGCGTCCTAAACGCACGGCACAAGGACGACTAGACCGTGATAAGCTGTCCAAGCCAGCTTGTCTAACTGTCTTTAAAAACGCGCTAGCTGAAAAGCTAGAACCAACCCCACCTGACAGCGTCAGCNAGCACTGGTCGCTTATCAAGAATGCTCTCTATTCTGCTAGCTTAGTTAGTTGTAATCTGATATGTCGTGTCGTGACACCCTGGATCTCTGCAGAGTCTCTACACCTTCTTGACGCACGTCGGTCACTTCTGACCGACAGCGAGCATAATGAAACACGACTCCTAATGAGACGTGAAATTAATGCAAGCCTACGCAGAGACCACGAGATCTGATAGACTCAACGCACGTCAGAAATAGAACGTACTTCCATCATGGGTAATTCCCGTAAGTTGTTCTATCTCATCCGGGTCACCGATAGGAAAGCCTTGGGTGTGAGCGAAAAGATATGGGAAGCTGAAGGTTCGCTCACTCATAGACAACAATGACATTTTGCGCGCTGGGCGCTAGGGCACTTCGAGGCACAGTTTAGCTGGTCACCAACATCAGCTTCTCACACAGCTATTTTGGCACACGTCCCATGGTCTTTTTTTCAACAGACCCACCCTCTGAGGCCTAAATCCGTAAAGAGATCCAAGCTTTAGGGGTCACAAAGTGCCGGTATCCGATGGCCTTCCTCCGCTCTATTTAAAAATGATGGAATAAAGCTTGTTAGAGAACAACAAGTCCTGTTATTCAAAGGTGGGAACACTGAGCAGGTCCCCTCCTCGTGGGAGGAATCGATTGTCGTCCCCATCTTTAAAAAAGGCCCGTGCAATGATTGCGCTAATCATAGGGATATAAGCCTAATCCCCATATCGTCAAAGCTGTTGGCGTCCGTCATCCTCCACCGATGGTACACTATGCGTGATGAGCAAACCCGCGAATAGCAGGCTGGGGTTCGCGTCGGTCCTGGCTGCATCGATCAAATCTTCACCCTCCGACAGCTGCTAGATCACCTTCATGCCTATCAAAGACCAACGATCATTGTATTCTTAGACATTTGCGCAGCCTTCGACTCTGACAATAAGACCGCAATATGAAGCGGCTTGGCGAGCAATGGAGTACCTGAGAAGTATGTGTCAATACTCAAAGAGTTGTATCGTCATACCTGAGTTCGGGTTAGGGCCTATAGTCAGCTTTCTCCACCCCTCGCCGTCTCCAGTGGAGTTCGACAAGACTACCCTATATCCCCATTCCTTTTCAACTTTGTCATAGATGATGTTCTTCAGAATGCTTTGTCCGATCTAGCAAACATGGAGTCGAACTCCTCTCAGGGAACAGAGACCTTGACTTAGAATATGCCGATGACATCACCCTGCTGGGTGACAACACACAGGTAGTCGAAGACGCTTTGAACCACTTGGCGATCGAGGTATCCAGGTATGATATGCGCTTTGCGCCGTCCAAATGCAAAGTGGTTGTTCAAAACTGACAGGAGCCTGTGCCTGGACTCACCCCCTGTGGTGATCAGCTAGAATTAGTTAGTTAGAGCTTTAAGTGCCTCGGGTGCTTGATCGCAGGTGGTGGTGGGGTTGAGGAGGAGAACACATCACGGATAGCGAAAGCTAGAGCGGCTTTCGCCAACCTGCAACACCTGTGGCGCCGTTATGACATTCGACTGTCCATTAAGGGAAAGGTATACGTTGCCGCGGTTGGTAGCGTTCTTTTTTACGGTTGCGAGACTTAGCCCCTCCGCGTTGAGGATGCTAATCGACTTTCTGTATTTGACCACCGATACATCCGAAGCATTGCTCGTGTCTAATGGGAACACCGGGTGAGTAATAACGAGGTTTGTCGTCGTGTACTGGGTGCGGATAGTCGTTCTCTAACGGGACTAATCACTCTACACCGCCTCCGATGGCTCGGACATGTATTGCGTATGCCTGCCCACCGAATACCTTGCCGTGCTCTCTCCGCACGTGCTGGGCAAGGCTGGCAGGAGAGCCGTGGCGGTCAGACCATGACGCGGTATGAAGAAGCTGGCCTCAGCTTTGGCTTCGTTTGGCGCAGCCCACCTTCCAGATTGGGGCCCGTGGGAAGAGGTTTGTCGTTGGTTAGAGACGCTGAGAGATATGGTCCGGATAGAAGTCAGTGGCGCGAATGCTGTACGGTCTGTCTGTTTGTATTTCAATCCAGCTGCCTCATGTTATTGTTATTATTGTTGTGGCGTTGGAACCATGCTTGTTTACAAGCCGGTGTAAAATATATGAATATGTACGAGTTTGCATCTAATTAGTTAACCTCAAAGGAGAATCAGTTCAAGGAGAAACCGATTGTTTATTGTGTGCTGCAAAACTATACTTCAGAAATAAACAACATCCACAATTGCGTGGACCTGGGATATTGACAAGAAGAGGATAGCGTGTCATAACAATTCAAATAATCCAAAACCACTTGGGAAGCGTTGCAATGCTACCGAGTTTGTACAAACTAACGCTGAACTGAAACGGCGGAATTCATTCTTTTCACAATTTTACGCGTTCTTTGTTTAAAAACATTGAGTTTGAAATAGAAGACGCTATTTTCCTCACATCATTGGCTATGCAGTGACTGAAATTTAGGTCCTTGAAGTAAGTTATAAATTTTCCAATCATTCATTTTGAAACGTTTTGTAAGAGCTATCAGTCTGCTGACAATAAATTGAAAAAAACGGCAAGAAAACCAATCCACATAAATTTTTCATAAATGAAAAGCGGGAATAGATCCGTGCCTGATTCAACTGTAACACTGCAAACGATGATCGGCACGGAGAAAGGGACAACATTTTCAAGCCGGTGATCCTGTGAAAAGACAAATATTCGCGGAATACCTCCGATATGAGAAGAGTATCTGGTTCGACGTTTTGAAACATAATAACGATCATCCTTAGGATAAATTTGCGTTCCAGTAAGTTTGGCTGATGAAAATTCAACAATGTGTGCCATGCACGTGTTTGCTTGTTCCGCATTACAACCCAAATATATCGCTGTTTTGCGGAACCAATAAAGTATAAAACGTCGTGAATGACGTGCCACCAACGAATGTCCCGGCATTAAATATTTGCAACACGTGTAACAAAAGTAGTAGGATTATGTTTAAATGTGTGTTAAAAGACTTCACATGAACAACCCATATCCAGTAAACTGAGGGATTCCCGTATCATATCTGTTCAAGTTTTCTTCAAGAACAGATCAATGACATTACCTTCATTTGATGATGGAAAACCTCCTCATGGTTCTAGTACATATCAGAATAACATTATGTTTACAGTTTTTTTAAACTTGTAAGCAGTGAATGTCCCTAGTTAAAATGATTCCAAGTATATGGATAATTTTTGGTTGGTTATCTATGCCCTGGTTTCTGAGGGTTCACCTTTCTTCAATGTAATTTCGCTTTCACTTGTGCTAAAAATCAAAAAATGTTGTTAACACCCCATGTAGTCTCAAAGCTCGTTTCTATTATCATACTTGATGAATAAACTCCTCATTCTTCGTGCTTACAACCAAAACATTCACAAATTGGACTCCATCAGATTATCTGATGTCATTCTGGCGCATTAAATTTCATGATCTAATCGTGTTAAAACATTTGCAAAAACGTCTTCCGGTGTGTACAAGCTAACGGAACTACGCCCTCAAATAAACCTGATGGGACGGAAAAGACGGAGAAGTTTCGGCAAAATGTTTCATTTCAAGTTGTTTTCACTGGATGTGCTCGGTTTATCGGCAAACTGATTCGTGATTAGGAGTATCATTTGCACCACACAATTATCAAAACGGTCAGATTTCCAAACCTGTTCTAAATTTCGACTTTTATCTGGACGCATATTCGATGACAAAGACAGTATCGTTCAACACCCATTAGTATCAAATCGACGGTTACTTGCCGAAAAATCGAAAAATCTCTTTTGAGTTTAGTTTGGAGGGACGTCATCGCTCGAATCAGTCAATTTCACGGTTGCCCACCATCCTCATTATGCTTTCAGTCACTCCGCCGTTAGGTCGTTATCCCTACTGTGCGATAACCTGGAATTTGTGATGCGGCAGAATGCATCTTATTTCCCCGTAAAGGAGAACCACAGACCACCTGGTTGTGAGATGATGCTCTGATCAAACCTGTTATTGTCCAAAATGATTGAAGAAATTAGTATCTTTTCACAATAAAAAGGAGTTAAATGCTGTCAGTCATTGACTGATGCCAGTTCTCCATGTTAAAATGCAGGTTTCCAGAGAAATAGTTTATCTCAAAATTTATAAGGCCTCCCGCTCAGATGAGCTTTCCCATTAGGCTTTTAAGTATGGAGGTTCAGTGTTAGTCTTGTTGTTGACGAAACTCCTGAGACCAATATGGGAGAGGGAGTGTGACACATCATTCTGTGAAAACCACAAAGTCGTTAATTTAAACAACATTGCCTCTAAAGTTATCGTTAACATCATATTCCACCGATTATCTGCCACAGGTGAGGGATGCACGCGTGAGAATCAGGCTGATGTTAGACCTGTTCGACGTTGTACAGACAATATTTACACTCCTCACCAAATCCTAGAACATCGACACTCTTTTCGTAGACCCTACATCTCTGTCTTCGTCAATCTGAGAGCGATATTCAACTCAGTCAACCGCACCTGACTCTGGCGCTGCCTTTCCCTGAACGGTGTTGTCGAAAATTTTAACTCCGTATTTCGATCCCTTTATACTCGTAGCCGAATCCGAGTCCGAGCTCACAGTAATGTTTTGCCCGAGTTTACCACAGAAAGCGGTAAGGGTTGCCCTAGATCTCACTTATTTTGGAGTTGGTAATAGAAAAGCCCCATTCTAGTGCAAAGATAGCAGCATCGAATTGTTCTCAGATTGCAGGCTGTCTGATCTGAAGTATGCAGACGACGAAGCACTGTTAAGTAAATATCCAGGTAAGTTGCAAGCTTTTGTGGATAGTTCAGATTTTAGTGTAGCCAGCATGCGTTTTGCACCTTCAAAATGCAAAATGTCGATACAAACTGGATAGATCTAGCTTTCATCCTCACTATAAAAGGGAAAGTAATAAACCAAGCTAACAAGTTTTATTATTTGAGCAGCTGCATTTCACCTGATGGACGCATCGCGGATGAAGTGTCGGCACGCATACAGAAGGCTCGATTGCCATTTGTCAAATTCAGATATCTGTGGCGCCACTGCGACATTCACTTGTCCGTGAATGGTCCAGTGTATGTTGCAGCAGTTTGCGTAGTTCTGCCATGCAGCACACCAACTTGGCCATTAGGAAAATGGGATAAAAATAGACTGTCGGCGTTCGAACACTGCTGTCTACGCAGCATTGCACGAATCTGGTGGGACAACCGGTCAAGCAATGCTGAGGTTAGGCACGGAGTTTTAGGTAGCCGCGGAAACCCATGGTAGTACGCGGTCTACCTGCATAGGTTATTTTGATTGGGACATGTGTTACGCATGTCACCAAATAGGTTCCCACTACGTGCGATGTTGCCAAGGCGGGTAGTGGGTTGACGAAAGCCGCGGTGGCAAAATAAGACCTGGCACGATAGTATGAAAACCCTAGCCAGGAAACTGAGTCACTTAGGTAGCGTTCATCGCCCTGGCTGATGACCTCGGAATCATTATGATCAATGGTTAAGGGCACGGTATGATATGACTGAATGTCGTAAACAGTGGTGCTCGTGCATCCTCTCAGTTTCGCTGCAACCTTATTTTACTGAACTTCTCCATTTTCTCCTCGAATCTACTTTCAAATTTCGTATCTTTCTCCTAATCCTTCGTTTGATTGGGCGGTTAAAAGACAGCAGTCAAAACCGGCGCACGAAAGTGCATAGTTGATGGTTGTACAAAATGAAACTGAAACTGAGGTAACTATAGTAATCAACTGATCCAAAGACCAAATGGTGAACACACGTGAATAAGAATATAAAGTGTGGACTGTGAGGAAGAGGTGGTTCACGTGTCGCTTTCACATCCCGAATTGCCCTGATCCTGGAAGTTGAAAACGGTTCAACTGAAATCAATACAAAGGTGAAGGAAACAGTTTTGTACAGAGCAGTTTGTGAAAATGAACAAAAATGCTCGCACAGTTTCTGTTTTCTCGGACCTTTTCAATTGATTCTGCCATTTATTGAAGGCAGATTAACGGTTAAAGTATTAGAGAAGGAACAATAAATGAGTGACACATCTCAGCAGAGATAAACTGAAAATTGCACTTGCATACTTGCATACTATTTGAACAACAGAAACAAACTCACACTTTTAGCTTGTCTCTCCAATGATTAATATCACAAAAATAAGAAACTTCCTCTAGTGCTTCATTTTAACTATGTATTAAGTCGTTTGCTTGTTATCATACGCTGTATGAAATTGTTGCAATTCACCAATAAGTCCTGACTGATAGAAAGTGGAAAATGTGTCCTTAGGTCCGGGGAGCGGGGTGCGGCTTCGAAATCCAACTAACCCCATTCGGAATGTTATCGGAAAAGCGCACTACGCAGCTTACCACTTAAGACACACGAATCAAAATAACCTTGAAGTTGTCAACTTCTCAGATCATTTCGCTCACAATTAAGGTTTACCAACTGGTTACCGAGATAAGGTGGAGCAGCTTACGGGAGTGTACCATGGCTGCAGCACGTTCCATCTTCAATGCGTGTCGAGTCCACCAGATATTGTGATCTCCGCGAAGGCTTGCTATGCTGTTACGACTCCTTACGTGTCGTACTGCACTATGCTCGCTGTCGGTCAGAAGTGACCGACGTGCGTCAAGAAGGTGTAGAGACTCTGCAGAGATCCAGGGTGTCACGACACGACATATCAGATTACAACTAACTAAGCTAGCAGAATAGAGAGCATTCTTGATAAGCGACCAGTGCTCGCTGACGCTATCAGGTGGGGTTGGTTCTAGCTTTTCAGCTAGCGCGTTTTTAAAGACAGTTAGACAAGCTGGCTTGGACAGCTTATCACGGTCTAATCGTCGTTGTATTGCTGAACGAAGGTGAGCGGATGCCAAGTGGCATACCAGCAGAAGGAGCGTCTAAAGTTCTTAATGGCGATGAATAGGCGGCGTTAGGAACGCAGAGCCGACAGCGGTTCACCGATTTCCGAGCGACAGGAATTCAGTCCAAAAGGGCCTCCCAGACGCGCCTCGCGCCAGCCGACCTACTCCAGCAGTCATATCTGCTGCTAAAGTCGCGCTATCCACCTGAGTCAGTCTACAAAAGGGGCCGAGTAGAATATGGTAAAAATCATCTTTGACTGCCTCTTGGCTGCAGTTCGTTGGAGCGTGAACCGATACGATCTTCAAGTTTCATCCGTTGTGGCAGTGACTGACTAGTTTCCACGAACATTTAAGTCCCACTGCACACAACCTTCTATCGATTGTGATACAATCTTTGAGGGCGACATCAGTCCTCTCACTGAGAGCCATGCCAATGTCAGCAAGACCAGAAGCCGCAGCCTCAGGGTCATTAGTGAGGCGTAAATGAAACTTCACAGATTGGTTCGAGGGTGACGTCAATGGGATAGTGGAGCCAGAGTCTTGAATGCGAGTTTCTTGGATGCAACACAAATCGATTGCTAGGGTCTCGAGTGTACGAGGTGAACACGCCTCTTGTCCTATATGCTTCAGAGTAAGCACATTAAACGTGGTTAGTTTGAAAGAACATCGAGAGCAGAGAAGGGTTTCGGCTGGTGGAGGATTCGGTGAGACCTGGATGCTAGTTGAGGTAGGACAAGAGCAAACAGTGGCAGAATATCTGCCCGAGATACTACTGTTAGTGCGATCGTCTGAAGTACTCAAGAGAGATAGAGGAGAGTTGAGGGAGGCTGGGAGAACAAGAGAGTGTGTACGGTGTAGAATGTCTTTTGTATGATGAAGGTTCAGAATGCGAATTCATGAAAGTATTACCGTTCATAGTTGTGTGCGCTGCGTGCTATTGTACTACTCGGTCACCCAGTCCAGAGTAGGCCTTCATTGAGGGAGCACTCTAGCGTTTGTGCAATCAAGCGCAGACTGCAGAGCAGCAGCAATTTTCCAGATGAGCCGGTGACCAGTTTTCGGTCTATTTGCCTCTTCTGGAAAATGTTACCACACAATGGCTCTCGACAGGAGGCAATGGCCATATTCAGTGACGAGTCTCCCTCGCCACGTCACAGCGCTGTCCACAGATATTTGTTGTGTTTTGTACGGAGAACCCTTGTGAGGAGGTAAACCCACCACATTCTCGATCGCCGCCGTTGATTGTTCGCGACCATTTATTCGGAGGACCGAGGCCCACTTTATTCACGGTTAGCCGCGAGATGACGACCGTTCCCCTATCCACGCCCTTGGGACGCACTCGGTAGCATATAGCTTTGCTCTACTGAGACTACTTCACTGACTTGGAGGTGAAGAATTCGAATTCCGCCACTGCCGCTTAATTCTATCTTTCTCCAGCTTTTGACTTGCTTTAGCCGTCCCTCCTGAAAACTCTTCGTTCCGTTGTGCATTTGGTAAAGGTAAAT
>UZAN01048291.1:0-14355 GCA_900618425.1 Echinostoma caproni | reverse complement strand
TGCATTTTTTCACGTTTGTAAATCCCGTACAAATGTGAGAAAATGCTTGAAAACTAAAATGGTTTATGTTTACCCGAGCTTAGTGTAACTTTATCGACTCTTCAAAATTTGAGATTAGGACAAAATTTTTAAATTCTGTATCTTGTCGTTTCGTGTCACTAAGGATTTTATCACTAATATCTTAATTTTTTACTATTTCTTTCCTCGGTAAAGATTTTCTCTCCGTTCCGGTTGTGTCTTATTCACACGGCACATTTCTCGTTTTCTTTATCTCCCCGCTCATCGTGCTTACGCCTATCACTGTGCTACCATTCCCTCCTGATAGGGGTCATCCGTTAACTTTGATACTTGATCTACAAGTTAGCGCGTCCTAATCCACGGCTGTTTGCCTCTAGCCTTTGGTGTGATTACTCACTTATTATCAGCGCTTAATTTCCACCAGTTCGGTTGTGTCGATCATACACCGAGTCTCAGGATTCTGGGAGTCGTGTTTTCTCATCTAAATACGTGGTTCGGTTCACGCAAACGATTAGTGTAGCATTTAGCTAACTTTGTTGCTGTTAATAGCGTCTAACCTACACAGGTAGCATCGAATCCAAGCATTCATTTACACGTGTACTGCTTGGGAACAACACGACCACAAAAACTACTCCGTGTCGAAGGTTATATATATATATATATATATATATATATATCTGTGTGTGTGTTGCGTGGGAGAAAGGGGAACTGAGATGAGGTTGCAAAATTCATCTCGATTTCCTGGTTGGGACGCGAATATTTCGCAATGCAGGCAACCCTGAAGGGCATAGCTTAAATTTACTCTGTGCTTTGAGCACTACCAAGTAATCGCACACACACTCCAGTCAGAAAACCATCACTTCCTTTCCCAATTTGTTATCCTAGATCTGTTTTGTCTTTTAATAAAAATCATTCTCAAAACGTTTTAAGTGTTTTATCTCCATTGCAAACTTCACATCTAATAATTTGTCGGGCAATAATTCCAATTACTGTTGACCACGTGATATTCGATCCTTTCTTCATTGTAGCACATTCGCTGTACCATTCAGCGGGACAGTGCTGGTCTCGGATTTAGCATTGTAGGCGGTCGCGGAGCTGTTTCGGTACCGGATCGTGAAGTGAGTTCCATTTGTGCTCTTTATTCATGTGTTGATTTTTGCCTCGTTTTATTCATAACGAATTCGTTTGATCGTTTCGGAATACTTCATGGGTGACGCAACTAGTGCATTGTTTACTCGCTATTCTTTTTCGACTCAGATCCTTGGTGATTCATTGCTACTCGTATAGTTGTGTGAAATGAGACCGTGATTGATGGTTGGTAGTTAATTTTTGCACACTTTGTATTCCACCTCGACTCATTCTGTTCCGGTGCGTTTCTCAGTCTGATCAATACAGTCGTGTACGCATATGACTCGGTGCGAACCATCTGATGCCACTTGCAAGCACAATATGTGCTGTCGGCTTGTCTGTTCGCTGGAACATGTGCCCACATGCACACTCTTATAGCTCTTGGTGGTGATACTGCTGTTTGTGTGCGTGTGTGTGTGTACATGTTCATGTATGCCTTTGGAATGAAAGATAATCCACTGGAACCCTAGCACGTTCCTTATCAGTATAATTGTCATTCGAATTTATTGCCAGATACCGTACAGCAATCCACTGTTCATTCGAAGTGAATGATTTGCGTACAGTTCGTGATCACGCACACACACAGCTTGCTTCACTACAATCCACTTTCATGACCTACACATATTGCTATTGGATTAAAATGAATCCCGTGACTAGTTCTCACTACTAAACTAGGCGGGGGAAGGGATATCACATAAAACCGCTCATACTCAAATCGACTTCATATGATCGTACAGTGATCCAGACCTGTTGTCATGTGACATCGAATACATATTCCTGTTGTGCCATATTTCTTTACAGTCTCGATTTTTCCGCGACTGGATTTCCAATGCCAAAGTTGTATTTATGTGTGATTTGCCCTTGCGATTGGTGAAATCAATTTTCCCCTTCCCCGTCCCTCCTCTCTTCGTATTTTATCTGTCCTTGTCATTCGAATAGCGTTCCGGCTACTCCAGGGTATGTGGTTTGTGAAATTGCTCAGTTGAATTCAGTGTTCCGTTCACTCGTGTTTGTTCCATCTGGACTTGTAGCCTTATTTTCGTGTGAATGATGAGGATTCAACCACATTGTGCCTAGAGTTGGCATAACTGCTGTCGGTGTTGATCGTCATTTAGGTTCATCAGTTCTCCTTCGTTCACACCACAACATTTTTTCGGTTTATTCCAGTGGTTACCTATCCAACTAATATTCGTTCGACTCCGTCGATTGTTGGTCGTTTATTTTTTGTTTATCAGAATTATATTCCTGTCCGTATTTGAACATCAAAATTTGGTGTGATATGAAATCAGTGTCACTTCTGGTTGCTGAATTGGCCTGTTTATCGACAAAGTTGCATTTTGGCTTGCATTTTCTCCCCCCCCCCCTCTTTCATCTGGTTAAATTCCATTGGAGAAATCATTGATGGAAAGTGTGAATCGTTGGTTCATCTGATAACGATTGATGGCGCAGGCTTTCCTGGTATACAGTACTATTAACCAAGCGATATGGGCCTTATCATTCCAAGCCGCAGCGCTGAACTTCCCAATGCTTCTTACCATGCAATAGGTGTTAGCTGTGACAAAGTTCATTGATTCGACTTAATACCGTAATCCGTGGTATTAACTCCACGTGTACAATTGTCTTACTTTTTATAGTTACTCACCACTGTATTTATCGATGACATTGGTCACGTCTCTTCAAGCTTTCAGTCGTCCATCAAGTCTCATAGTTTGCATGCTTTTCTTCCACATAGCATTCCTCTATTGTTTTGATACATTTGTCTAATCGATTTAGCTTCCCATTGGTCCGACTGCATGAAATGGACTTATATTGTCTGGGCCGAAAACGTTTGGTTGTTGTTTCATCTGGCATGATTCTTTGTCGCGCAAGTTCTCTTCGTGCTCCATGTACGTGGTTAGTCTTTCTGTATTCTTATTTTCTTTCTTTTATTTTTACTTCCTTTTATTGAAAATAGAAATATACAATTTTTAGGAAGGGGGAAGTGGCCAATCAAAGGGCCGTCATTCAACACAATGGGAACGTCAGGTGCTGGTGGTTTGATTCGAACACATCCTCGGGGTGATAATTTGGTGACGTTACCACCGAGCCACCGCCACCCAATAACAATGCTTGGGGATCTAAATCCGTATTCCCTCAAATTTCATCTCAAAATCACACACCCACTAGGTTGCATTAGGGGACAATACCAGGTTCCCCCTTCTGTGTTACCATGCATGGTTTCTTCTCCAGACCTAGCATGAACACTGAATAAATTTTTCACAAATGCTCTGCTCAATTTCGAGTGAAAGACAACGTTTTTTAAGCACCAGTTTCATCCACGACCCAATCAATGCTCCAGAGTAGGTGGCGCACTTGGAGATGCTGAATCCTGCAACCCCCTACAATTTCGAAATTTAGTATTTTTAATTTCTAGTAGGTCATTTACCGTAAACTCCATCCAGGTTACCAAAGTACACAATACTCTTTCCTATATCGTTCCTGAGTGAATATGGTATTATCCTAAAACATGGACAGTGCTTAAATATGTTGACAAATGATACAGAGAGAGAAGCATGCGGGGACGTGAGAAACAAAGCTCTTACACTTTCGTTGCTTCGCTGTTACGCCCTCGGAATTATGACTTGACTGTTATAAACTAGTAAAATTGTAGCTTCACATCTGGCGTAGATGGAAAACCTTTAACAGATGTCACATTTGAAGCAAACGGTACAAGCATCATTTTAGTGCAAAACGACATCTATTTGATCAATCTGCCGTTGAGGTTTATTTGATGCGCTCACGTAACCAACGTCTCTTCGATATCCGATCAAACCGGTACATCGAAACGGGAAAGCGACACGTGTTGCCTGTGTTTCGATCACTCTGATCGATCGGTAGCATCAAATCTGTGTTTACGCGAGGTTCATCCCACCGGGGGAAAATGTGGAAAACGGCTAGTTTTATGCCTAATGGTAATGTTTAATATTTTTCTTTTATGCACAAAACGTTAGCAGTTTAGACTTGACATAGATGACAAATTTGCAAATTGACTGCTCTGTAGACACCTAAATATACTTCGTTGCAATCTTCCGCTCGTCACAATATACTGACACAGTTGTTTGTTCTCCCAACGCGAGACGAAAGCTTTCGTTTCTATGCCCCAAAAGGAACCCCGAACGAGCATTTCATGTCAAGCTTACGTAGAAGTGGAAGGTTGAACGCTTAATTTTATTCTGGACTGGTATCATATGCGGTCCTGCATTACTCGATGCAAAACAACCAGGTTTAAGTCTATCGACGGATTTATTTAGTTTTTCCATCCCGGCCTTCAATACTTTATCATTTCAAAGCTACTCGGTAATACTGTGTTGCCCAATGTTGCTGTGAAAAAGACGTTTGTTCTCTGCCGTATAATCAATATCCTTGTATTTCTTGACTCTCTTGGTGATATCAAATCTTATTGAATTTTGAATTCTGGCCTCTAGTTTCACGTGATTCATCATCTAAATTTCAAAGGTTTCGCTTTGTTGGACTTCTCATTTACTACATGTTATCTTTGTAGTCCAAATATGTAGAGGTCATCGGAGAACACCGTGACTTCCCTCGATATTGGGTCTACGATCCCTAACCAAGCACTCATTGTGCAGGTTTCCCGTCATTCCTCCAATTTTTGCCATCCTGTAATTAAAAAATTGTGGTAAATGTACATCCATCTTCAAGTAATGGAACTCTACCATAACTTCCTCGACCAAGTCCTGATCCAATGGTGTTCAACCAGAAGGCCATAGAGAGTTCGCACACATACTTAATCTTTCCTCGTCGGTTTATCGATTTTTCTTCTAGTGAGACTAAATACCCAACCACTTGTTGTTACATTTTGACCGTATTTTTTGACACGTACCCAGTGCTGGTAATTCTGTTCACCTCTAATTGACATGCCATATTCACCAGAATTCCGTACGTGCTTGAGTAGGAATCGTGGTGAGATTATCTCTGCCGTTGTTGCCATCAGTTGCATTGCTGTTATCATGTTGAACCGGTGAACATAGATTGCGCGATAAAGTGGTCTGTGTTTATGTGGTTTCTTCTGCCGATGACTTTTTCATTACATAAATAGGTGCTACTTTTGGTATTCTTTTTCACACACCTGGTTTTTCACATCTAAGCTTTATTCCCAGCTCAATAATGGCTTGGTCATTTATTTCAGTATGGTATGTGTTTTTGGTTTTGGCTGGTCATTCTTCCCTTGCACCTTTTTACTTCAAGTCCCACAATGGAACCCTGGTTTCCTCTCACACTTTCGGTCATTCTTGTTGGTCGTTGAGTATAATATGGTGTGTATAACAAACGCACAGGAATAATGAAAACGTCTATGTGTGTTGTGCGGTTCAATTTTATTTCGATTTTGCAGAAATGCAACTGCATTGCGGTAAATCGTCTCTGATTAGCTACTCTGATGTATACTGGTTTGAGAGAAGCAAGGATTCCCGTCCAGGTTAAGTCAATTTTAAAGGTTTTTCTTTTTGTTTTGTGAAATACGATGACGATCGACGAATGCGATCAGTCATGATGCTGTTTTAATTCCTTAACAATTTCACTGTTCATCTTTCCTCCCCCGTTTTTTACATTTGACGTACACAGCGTATCACAGTCAGCAAAATTACCGAAGGTGGTGCGGCTAGTAAATGTGGCAATCTATTCGTTGGCGATCAGATAATCAAAGTAAGTCGTCGTTTTCTAGCGTATCTCATGAATGTAGGTGTTAATGTGCGGTTTTAGATTGGTCACCATATTTGTTTTGCTTTTGGTCGCCATCACACGACGACTCCCTGAATTTGCATGAGCTATACAAGGAAAAATAAAAAAACTTCATCGTTCTCAGTTATATCGATTTGATGAAAATTACACTTAGGGTTCTCTCGTATGAAAACCACTGAAGTTTGATCGAGTTTAAGGCATGCGGTTTACGCAACGTAGTTTTATGCATTTCCGCCTTCTGGTTAACCAAGGNGGGTTGGGGGGGGGGGGGGCTGGGGAATTCAGAACCACTGTGTTGCCCTGTTTGTTGGGCCCGTACTCCCATACGCCTATTAGCACCTGATTCAATGCCTATTTAAACCTCAGCGTCCCTGCAGGGTTGAGGTTACCTTTTGAATTCTTTCTGTATGGCCATTAGATCAAGTGACGTAGTTCGACCAAAAATTATTGCCCAGTATCAAGTGAGGAACACCGATCGGATAAAAACTGCACTGCAAATAGAATAGGTATATTGAGTTTTATTTAATTGTGATACTGACCCAATCAAAACAGGCTTCTTCCAAGGTTTACGATTCTACCCGATGGTTAATCAGCCAATTATCACAACCCACGTATTTCATGTTGATTAGTGTTTCCGACTGATATTTTTGCTGTTCAACTATGTACACATTTCACAATAAGTAGTTTACGAATGACTGGACAAAATTTCCCTGGAATCACACGACTTGTTTCGCGGTTCTAGCCCCTCGTCATGCATGTGTATCCGGTAATCTTCTGTCATTGTGACGAAAATACATGTCCTGGGTACAGTTAAATGAATGAACAGACAAAAGACTACCATATACGCAATGCTTGACGAGCGGCAATAACCGCGAAACCGGTCGTGTAATTGTGGGGAATTTTCGTCTAGTCATTCATATAGTACTTATTGTAAAATATTCAGTGAAGACGCTGAAGTGGCGTATGTTGCGGTTAGTAGCATCTAACCCACCTACAAAACATCGAATCATAGTACTGATTCTTCAATGGACTGGCTCTGGAAAAGCTGTCCAAACAAATTTACCCGGTGTTGCAAATGAGGTTATTGTGACGAATATTACAGTGAAAGCGCCCTCTCTAGGTACAATAATGAGTAGAATTTTCTAGAAACTCTCTAGAGGCGCACTTCATAAACATTTTTTGGGGACTGACCCTCCAGAGTCATTGGAGCTTTTCGAGACTGCACTTATTTGTGTGTTTTGTATCCCGATCGTCCTCATCCTCAGATCGTATCCATACAATCACAACCTCTCTTATTCAAATTCTCCCCTGTGCTACTATTATCGGTTTTTCCTCCGTTGTTCTTCCATCTCTCATCCACTCTGTGACTTTTCATTAACTCTTTTATTATTGATAATGTTCATATCCACGCATTCCGATTCATTAGTTAATCACTTTCTCAGAGGTCATAATGAGTTGTGGAAATAAGAAGCCACAACTTGATTCGGATACGCAATTTAATCATTTGTGCATATTGTTTCATCCACTACTACCTGGTAGATTAACGGGATAGACGTCCAGGATGCTCGACATGATCAAGTTATTGCACTACTTACTGGAGCTGGAACTATTGTTGACCTGGAAGTTCTGCGTCCCGGGGCAAATTCCGGTGATGTTCNCATGCGAATCCAACTGGTAAATCCTTAGGTACTTATTGTCTGTTTTCAAGAACCCTGAGATTAGGTTAGTTTGGCGTACTAACATGTATTTCAAATTGTAAATTTTGTTGTTTGCATGCTCATTCACAGGCACTTGGGTTGGATGTTCCTGTATTACGTACATGATCTGGGGTAGCTCATTTACGATTGAACATTTTGTTGTGTTCCACTAATCACATTGGACGGTTATTTCATCCTTCTTTGTATCCTTCAGCTACGCGTACTTCTTGCCATGGTTCGATTTCCAAACCTTGTGTTAAGGGGGGCGGGAATAAAAGTCGTTCCCGAATTCCGACAGTGACACGCAAATTGCACTGTTGATTTCGAATAGGAATGTAAAAGCAGTCCAGCGCCTCCTGTCTTCCATTGCACTAATTTTATCGCAACTCACACACACTTTCAGCATGTGCATCCATTATCTAGTGGTTGTATTTATCTGGTTTCCATTTAGTTTCCCCTTGGTAAATTAATCATTTAATGGTCCCGACTGCTTACCAATAGCTTTTACTGGTATTCGTCGTCATCCATCAGAACGGGAGTGCACTTTGACGTCATGTGGTGGCTTGTGCTCTTCCATAAACCTGAGAGCTATACCGGATAGTTCCTCACGACCGTAGATCGAATCATATCTGAAAGGACAATGGGTAGAGACCACACGAAGCTCCCTCTCACAAGGCCAGCTGCTTGGGCACCTGCTGGCTTCCTTTGACTATCCACTCTCGACTCTGGAGAGGTCATTCCAACAGACAAACACGGGGACGGGCAGGTTACCAGTCAAGAAGCCGCTGGATGGACGTAGGAGCGGCTTACCTGGGACTTGCTCCCGACGGTGGGAGATGTCTTCGCACTTCGTTTGACAGCTGCCGCCCGCCCCAGCTGGGCAGCCCCCAGCCAATATGTATTCCATTGTTTTTCACACACGTCTGAATCTAGACTTTGACAAACGATTCACGGTTCGATAACCTTTATAAAAAGAATAAGAGATTCATGATTTGTGGGCGGATTATTCCCTGCTTTCCCAATCCAAGGCAGGTGAATCTGTTTAGGGAATTCACAACGGTAGACCCTAGCTACCCAAAGCCCGACCCGCAACGCAGCGGGTCGGTGTGGGAAAAATCGCAGTCCATTTGGGGCCGATCTCCTGTTCATCGGATCATATGCCGTTCGGATGGGGTCAGACGTCAAATACACTTCGATGCCCAAATAAGCCGCTGACCACGGTCACAACAAGGGAAGTGTGTATGAATCCTGTGCCCCCTCCTAGTTGCTTGGGAATCAGGGTGCCAATGAAATGCTGTCCAGTCCGCGTTCCGCTCGTCTCATTGGGTGCACGAGACTAAGGGCCAATCCCGAACAGCTGACCGACAATCAACGCACCAGGCAACAATACACTGAACCGTGACAGGTCGCTAGAATTTCCCACACGGGTTCTTTGGTCACGCTGCTGCGTTGGATCTCCGCACCACTGCTTTTTGGGTCAGAATTTTGAGTTAGGGTTCTTCAAGAAGAGAAAAACCTTCGTCGTAGTGGACTACGTCGAAGTATGTCGTGCCCCAAAGTATTAGGTACTCATTTGGAAAGCTCTCTTTCTCATCTGTCTAGTTCTTGTTCTCACTCCCAAATCATAGAAGATGCCTCCTGTTTGCACCACCCTTGGTATATCAATCAGCACTCAACTAATAAGGTCAGCCAATTAGAAGCTGTCAGATTTTTGTAACCAAAATCCCTGCATTCAATGTCCGCACACTCCATCAGAACGGTCAAAAAGCTGGCTTAACCAGAATCGTTGAAACTTACAGTTTAAATGTACACGGTGTGTTCGAAACACGCATACATAACCCTAATTCAATCATCACATTATGATCTTCAAACTCTATCTCATTCTGGCGCTTCACTCCTCGTGTGTCAAGCGATTTGGCATCTGAGGCTCGCGGTGTTGGGATTGCGCTAAGTGGCAAGGCCGAGTGTTCACTTCTCGAATGGATTCCGGCTAATAGCCGACATTGTGCTGTACCTCTGGATGGTTCAGTACGGGTTAACAGATGCAGAACGAAGCGTCGATGCCTTTTCGTTTTACCCGTGTTTGCAACTACTGATTGCAGTTCGCGGAAATGAAGGATTAGTTCTACAAGAACCCATAAACTACTCAAAGTGCTCGGTCAATGAACATCCTGGTGAACGCTCATCATCGTCACCATCTTACTGCCTAATACAGTAAAAAGAATTTCACTGATTGCCTCCAAACTCAAGGTTAGTGGGAATGTCTGAGAAGGATAGAGATTAGGCCTAATCTTAAGGACACGGAAAGAAAGGAAACCTCTATGGTCAACACAGAGTGCACAGTTTAAGTGTGCATACATACTATTTCAAACTTTCTGGACTGATAAGAAGTGACAGGAAAATCGCCACTGCTATCGATTTGTTGCCATGACCTTCAATGTCCTCAACCACTGCCCACCTCTTCACAACGTTGGATTCAAGTCGACCTGATCACCAGCACGGATCCATTCAAGACATCCGCTCCCACAAGCCAACACTCGTGCACATGGACCATGCTCTTCTACGGGCCAGATTCTCCCTACGCCTAGTTAACAACCACAGCAAAGCCACCGAAAAAGGATGCGCACAATAAAATTTCAGCGATAATTGCAAATCAGCCTTCAAAGCGGAACTACTTGACCGCTTTTCAACTCCACCATCCGGCGAAGGACTCATTGAACACTAGTTGGTATTCAAGGAAGCTATCCAAATGTCGATCAAAGCAGTAGCGGATTCTGGCGCACGGTCACATCAAAAACGATGGATCTTCTCAAACTCGTTTGCCCTGCTGGACGCTCGTAAATCCCTGAAACACCAGCTGATCAAGAGCTTGAGGAATGATCGTGAGAAGTAGAGGGTTTGGAAGTGTAAGCACATGGAAAAGGTTGCGACTATCAGTAATGGTGGCCTTTTTCCGTTTAATTACGAATACGGGCCCAAAGGAAATAGGCATGAAGTAATTAAGCAGTCGGACGGCACACTGATTCATATTCAACAGCGCCGTCCTGATCAATGGGCAGAACACTTTGAGGCGCAATTCAGCTGGCCATCGTCGACACAAAGTCTCCTATCATACTCTTCAGTTGGGAAAATACTGACAGTTGATACGAGTCCTCCAGCTGAAATGGAATTTACCCGGGAAATCAATTAGCTCAAAAGCCATAAGGCCTCCGACTCGGATTGGCTATCCCTATCGATCTTTAGGGATGGAGGTTCAGTTTCCATTTTTAGTAAACGAAATTCCCGGACTCAGTGTCGGAGAGGTAAGAGGTTCCAACTAAATGGTGCAGATCGGTCATCTTACCGATTCACAAGAAAGGTGACAGGTCCTCTTGTGAAAGCGACCTCTAAACTTCTCACCTGTATTTTACTCCATTGCTTGTCTGCCGCCGATGAGCGGTACACGTATGAGAACCAGTCTGGTTTTAGAACTGATTGAGTTTGTATGGACCACGTCTCCACCCTCCGTCAAATTTTAGACCACAGACACTCCTTTCGTACACCCACTAGCCTTATCTTCCTTTACCTGAAACGCGGCTTTCGACTCAGTGGATCACTCTGAACTTTTTCGCTCAAGAAGTTTATTTCAATATCGCGATCACTTATTACTCGAAAGTGATGTTCATCAGGGTTGCCCTCTCTCCCTTATATTTAACTTCATCATAGATTTAATTATTGAAACAGCTCTATCCTCATGCGAGGGAAACTAAGTCGATTTGCTTCCGGGTGTTAGACTGTCTGTTCTGGAATATCCAGACAACCTTGTGGCATCAAGTGAAGATCCATGTAAGTTGCAAGCTTTTCTGGATAGTTAGAGTGCCAGCGTAGCCATGTTCGGTTTGCGTTTTGCACCTTCAAAGTGTAAAGTGTTACTACAAGATTGGGTTGGCCCAGCCACCAACCTCACCCTGACCGACGAAATAGCAGAATAAGTAGACAAATTTTGCCATTTTGGTTGCTATATCCCAGCTGGCGGAAGCGCCATAGATGAAGCCTCGCTAGTTTTTAATGGCGTTTTGATCGTCTTATTTATTTTTAAATGGACCTTTCTCGTATGCAGTTGACTGACGCAATTCGTTCGATGAACTGTTTTTGATTGCCTTTTTTTGTCCTGTCAGCCAATGGCTTTGTGACCCCGCCCAATCCGGAGGTAGTGCTTTGTGCTGCCCCGTCGGTTGCGCGCCAGCCCTCTTCCTCATTTACCGTATCCGACAAATACGCAAAAGAGTCCTGGCTGGGTCATGCCAGTGGCTATCGCAATTCACCTCCCGCAGCCGCTGTCAGTTCTGCTTCACAAGCAATACCCAATAATCCTGTGTATGTGCGTCACGAAAAAGGGATGGCCGTAGAAAGTGTAACCATTCAACTGGATGGTGGTCCTCTTGGATTAGCAATCTATGGTGGATCAGATATCAACTGTCAACCCTTCAGTTCCGAAGAGCCTGGTATTTTCATTTCTCGAGTAAGTTCTGTCTCCGTGTGGGGTTTTCTCTTCAAACCAGTCGAGCAGCTTGAGAGCTCATTCATCTATTTTTATACAGTTCAATAGTCTCGCAAACTGCGAAATCGAAACTGCTCCGATACGATCCTTGATGTATGAATATTATAGCTTCAGCTAACTGCAGATTCTGTACTTTATCCCTCATCTGCTAATCAGATTTCGAACGAGGGAGCAGCGCAGAATAGCGGTCTTCGAGTGGGTGACCGCATTCTCCGAGTCAATGATGTAGACCTTCGTAAGGCTACGCACGATGAGGCAGTTGAAGCCCTTATTCAGCCTGTCAATGAATTACATCTGGAAGTGCGACGTGACCCGACTCCACCGGGTCTACGTGTAAGTTTCTCACCTACGAACGTTATCCTCGACCCTAACCGATTTTAGGCCTAATTGTTGTGAGTCTCTTATTTCACGTGCACTACTCTCTCTAATTTAATTATCATATAATAATTTTATTCACGTTAGTGTGATAAACAGTAGCATGAGTCAAGCTCTCACATTAACCTCTTGCTGGATTATTAGGAGCGACCACTCAAATCCTCGGAATTTGTATCGCGCAATATATAAGACGCTAACAGATGTGGCATTGACTTCAGTTTCACTTTGTACAGCCATTGACCATGCACTCCCATGCGGCGGTTTTGGTTACTTGTAAGATAACGAAGCGGCTCATCGATCTTGGCAGATTAAGTGTCAGATAACCATACCGTACGGAACAATAACTAGTCGCTTGACGTAATGGCTAACACACAGTTGCGAAAATTTGCCGTTTCCCTTCCAGGTTCGGATTACAAACATAAAAAAACGTTTTCACACCACCGGTTTTAATTTACCTCGTCATCACATAGTATCCTCACCCAACGGTATATGACTTTTCAGGACCCCAGTCCAGATATGGGCATATCAGATGGAAATCATATACAGGCACAGCTTCTTCAACCCTCGACGCCTCCTAACAGATTTCTCGTCTCACATTTTCATCTAATTGTGGTGGTATGTTTGCAAATAAATCACCACAAGACAGACTTTCAGGTTTTCGTAGAACGTGCCCTAACTGTCTCAGTGGAATGAAATTATCTCGACCACCGAAAGTTTCTACTCCTGAGCACATCGTCTGGCCTCACCAATCACGCAATGCATCCGCCTTAAACGGACAGTGTTGCGCAGACAACGGTTGTCGAAACTAGCTACTCATTGATCGTGATCTGCTCTTAGTCAAGTTCCAGAATACGGACTTTCCTTCTGGACATTCACAAGTTCTATTTTCATTGATTCATCTTTTTTATCTTTTTCTTTTACTTCCTTTTATTGAACATGCACTGGTACAATTTTCAGGAAGGGGGGAAGCGGCCAATTAAAGGGCTGCCATTAAACACACAATGGGTAAAGTCAGGCGGTGGTGGTGGGATTCGAACACACACCCCCGGGTTGATAATTTGGTGACGTTACCACCGGGCCACCACTGCCCTGCAACCCTTTGTTCAATCAGCCGCACTAATCTCTGAGGCTTCCCTCATTAACCTGTGCCTGGGATTCTATTTTCAATAGCAGAGGTATTATCCGAGCGTACGACTCATCATCGCTCGAGTGTGTCTGATTCCGAGCACAACTGCCTTCATGTGACGATATATGCGTCGAAACGCTCCCAGGCGGTAACTCCTTTGATCCAGAATGTGCTCTTTGAAGACGCATTTCAGTTACAGGTCAAATCAATTCTTACAACCATTAACCATACGCTTTCGTGCGCTGGTTTTGGTTGCTGTTTTTTGGTGTCCCATTTGGATAAAAGAGCAGAATGATGATTAGCATGTTGAGAGCAGATCTAAGCGGATGGTAGCACATTTTCATAAAATGAAGTTACCAGAATAATGAGTAGATGCATGAGCACCATTTTTTGCAACACCCAAACATATCGCTCAGTGTCTCTAACCACCGGTGACCATGATCTCTAGGTCGCCAGCCAAGGAGCCCTCATGCCAGGTCTTCGACTGACCACCTTTGATCTTTTTCCAACCGCTACTTGCCTCGGAAAACATCACTCACCGTGGCAACCTATTTGGTGACATGCGTAACACATGTCCCAAACTATGTAATCTATGGAGATCGATCACTTGCTCCAGTGGGCGACCGCAACTGTCTGTTTTAGGCCTAACTTCAGCATTGCTCGTTCGGTTGACTCACCAGATTCGTGCAATGCTGCGTAGACAACGGTGTTCAAACACCGACAGCCTATGTTTA
>UZAN01048290.1:0-20815 GCA_900618425.1 Echinostoma caproni | reverse complement strand
TTGAATGAAAAGATAGTTAACAGAAGTCCGTCAGCATTTTTCTTTCATTTTTGTGGGACGTTTAAGACTGCCTTTGTATATACATAATGCCGAACTGCTTGAATTCGTTGATTGATGCTTTTTTGTGCTGCGACTAATATCAATATTGAAGAAGATTGTATAAGAAGTCAGAATAAGCCAACTGATGCTTGAAATACGTTAGATGTCATGTAGATAGATTTTCTTCGCCTACCAATTACGTTCGAGGGATAATAATTGATGAATTCTACATGTTCTGTTCAAGCGGTGCGACTACTTTAAACAGACACACAAACATACCGATTTCCATCCAACAGTTTGGTTACAGCGTAATGCGTGATTTGGTTCAGCGTTCTAGCATCAACCAAACGAGCCCCGGGCATGTGATGCACGAAAATGATCACAAGAGAAACAGCACTTCAATAAGGTGTAATGACTTCAATCAGGTGGTCATGTGCACGCTACCACTTTTTTAATGGACTATCGAAGACACATATGGAGACAGAGAGACAGAGCGAGAACACAAAGGCCTCATTCAGCTTTTTGTTCTCCTTACCGCTGAAGTTCTTGATCTGAGTCGTTCGTCTGTCTATCATAATTCGAATTGACCTATATGCCAGAACAACCGTTACGAAACCGTGGAAGAGAATGCTGATCTTAGTAAGACTGGGGAGCAGTGAAACCGATTTGATCAATCTGTAGACGCATACGAGCAGAATCGGGTTATAAAGGATAAACTGAACTCTGTTTCAAGCATTCTTTTCGATTTATTCATCTATTTTAATTGCACCTAAGGTAAGGACCGGTAACGTACTTTCGAGGAAATGCTGTTCAGTCCTTCAGATACTTAATATGAATTAGGTCAGTGATCGATCAAGGTGTTGCGTTCGATAAACTGAGTAGCATTTAGCTCACCGAATTTGTTATAGAATCGTTTCAGAGATGAACAAACGGACCGCACAAAATGAGGAAACTACATTGGTGACCCTTCTCCCCTAGACGCAGCGGATCCCTGAAGAGCAGTATTTCCCTTCAAATGACTTCTTTGTCCAGTCCTTACTAATTTAACCATTAGGACCCTCTAAAGAGGGAACAAATTCATCGGGTCGCATATCTAAGCACGCACAGAAGATGCCAATTCGTTGACCCTCCTGTTGTTACAGATGTCAACTGGTGAACTTGGACCAGAACATTGTTGGCCAGCCGATCGCCTCATGGATGATCATTGAAACAATTTGACCCATCGACCGTTAGTTTACATAAACCTCACATCTTAATTATTATGAATGTTAATTTGTTTTAAATAAAACTGTCCCATTATCTTTAGTTATTTCTTAACTCATCATGGTCTAGGTCAACCAATAATAACGAAATGGGAGTATTCGCTACATTCTGAACCATTCCAGCTGCTGAGTATAAACGAATCATAAAACTCACGTCTATAAAGACTCACCAAGTCTTGTTTATTGTTGTTTGGGAAAAAATCTACTCTAGTATAAATGCTGTTGCCTATACGAACCGACAAGTGTTTCACAGGGACCCGTTGCTTCAGTTTCGATCAGACCTGTATATGGAAATTAGCTGTACGTCGGTTTCCACCTGTTTGGGTTTCATCATCAGTGCGAATCCGTCGACCCGACTGGGGATCTAAACAGGTTGAAACGGCTGCACAGTGCTTCCAAGCTTTTCAATTCTCGCTTCATTTGCTCTATACACGGCGAATTCCATCCAAGAAATATGGGAATTTCGTATATCCTGTTTTTTTCGCACTCGCCCACAGTTATTACCGATAGTCTTTCCAATTTGACTCATTTGACTTATAGTTACTTGTGAGTAGTGGTGTGGGATAATTGGAGTTAACAGTGTGTCATCTGTGTCCCCCTTCTTTGTAGTCGGGCAAAAATGAACTGACTATCATTGAAGACAACACTTGAACAAACTTGAACTGGAAATTGGGTTCAGCCATGTTATGAGCTGGTTGGTACATCGGTAACGCACACTCATCCCATGCGATGGATCCGGAGTTCAAATCCCGGACGGGATAGTGGATATTAACTACTGATGAGCTCCAATAACAGTGAAACTCGAGTCTAGTGCTTCTGAGTGTATAGTTGAATCGATGAACTGAGGATTGTGCGTGAAGGTGAAGTCCTAAGGATAGTCAGCTCAAATCAATAAACTGAATGTTTAACCATTTAATTTCAAGACTACTGGAAAATCCGCCACGTACACTTACTAATAACCATAACGTGGGATAAGCCTATTTCAACTGGCAAACTCCTGGGACCCAACCCGGTGGACTATCTCTCGAGACTTTGGAAACAGTGTTTTTTTTCAAGAGCACATCTCAAATTTCTGATGGGCATAAACCACCTACACAATCCACTCAATAATCAGGCACTGATGATGTTGTACTCGAGTAACATGTTTACCGTAGCATCTGTAGTACGTCTGTCAGATATAGTACCTTTCGTCTAAGAAAGTAGCGAAAATGAAGGACAGATGGTCAAGCATCATAATGATTCCATTTATGAGCATAGTTACAGTGCGAGAATATGTGGAAGAAGTATGTTTGAAATTTTGGCTGAATATAGGAAAAAAAGAACAAACTTAACAAATGTTTTGGTGCACATAATGGGGCTTGTGATTAGGAATTCCCACTACTTGCGCTGTGGCCAGGATTCGATGCTTAATCCGGTTAGATTGTTGTTCACAAACCTGGTAGAGAGATCGAAACAACCTGGTCACATCAGGTAACGTGATGCGACAAGGTGTTAACAGACTGCACTCGCAATTGACTTTATCACCCCAGTGTGTGCAACCACACCGGATGATGCTCACAAACGCTCTCAATCAAGCGCCTGATCATGTGATTGATGTGCATCGTTCCACCAAGAACAAGGGACAAAGTAAACGAAGAATGAGGTCACAGAAACGGGAACTTTATCCTTGAGTTGCAGCCTGGGGGCTAGTTTGGATGTGAAGGTGACACGAGTTTATATGCATAGTAGATTTAACTGATCGCAGTTGTCAACGTTCGAGTGACTTCTTCGTCATAGTGTGACCTGTAAATGGCAGTCTTATACTAAGCTGACATCATTTCCACTCCGACAGTTTCCCCCCTCATTTGTCTGGCATGTATAATATGCAACTCACAAATCGATCCGGAGCACGTGGCATAGGAACTCTAAGTTATTTGAATTTTATCAGCTGAGCAGACTTTCTGCGCTCCGTTGGCTAGACACTTGATTAAATTTTGCTTTCTTTTGAATGGTTTGAAATTTTGAAAGTTAGTTCAATGTCCTGGACACATGCTTGTTCTTTATATCAAGCGTTAGATAAACCTCCGATTCACGAGTTAAACATCAGAAAATGCTATCTGATTTTCAGTTTTCTGTTCGAGACTAAACTTAATATTTATATGCTCGCAGGGGGACATTACCAGTAATTCAGGAGATCCACTATCCTCGTCAACAAAATGCAATGTGTCATTCTTCAATGGAAGCCTTGGGGCGTTGTTTTCCAGCATTCCCACGAAGGCATTCGCAAACAACGGACCTAGTGGGAAGCCCATCACCACGCCGTCCTTCTAACAATGAGGAACACGTCATTGAATTTGAATTTCACTTTATGTGTGAAAATCAAGTGACTGTTTTTAGTCATCGGGTCTGGATACCGATATTTGAGAGAAAAGAGATCACCAATCACGGTACCAGAGTAGACAAGGGTCGACAGTCACTGTCCAACGCAAAGGTTGGCTCGGTCTCATTGCACGAACAACAAAAACGGACGAAAAGTGAAAGCGAATTGGCAAGGGGTGTGGTTATCAGACGATCAAATTAGACAGTCAATTAAATAAGAAACAGCATAATGCCAGGACAGTTGATAGAGTGGGGTTAAGAAACGTTCACTGAATATCCAGGTGGTCTTATCACTCCTTTAACCGATTGGAGAGCAGTGAAGGCTGTGCAATCTTTTCATTAATCCTGTTGAAGCTTAACCGCTCAGTTTTGAAACAACTGGGACTCAAACCCCACCAGTCGCTCAGCTGCTGGTGTGTAATCTGATTTACAGCGTCAAAGTATAATTTTCTCCCATTTGAAGTCGGGTCTTCAGGCTATCTTTCGGCCGAGAAATGTGTGGTGAATCCAATCATGTGTTGGTGCACACGATGTTTTGTTGAGCATATTTGGGCGGTCCTGATGAAGAAAGTGTAGTGATTATAGTAATAGTATTAGTAATATGCACTGAACTCGGAATACGAACCACTCAATACGAATCACGGAATACCAATCAAGGATTAGCAATCACGGACTGGATCACGTAAGCACTGGACCGCACTGGCACTAGCACGCAATATCCCTCGTAACCTAGACGCGAGGAACTGGTTACAGGAATGGTAATTCGTATATTGGAAGAAATAAAGGGGAATAAATAATATGTACAAAGTAGGCTCATTGGTTATCCGGGCTTCTACCAATCACCTTTCATTATTGTTTGTATTGTTTTACTCCGGTCTCGGGCCGCACGGTCTCTGATTGGCTGCTACTATCTGCCTATAGTCTGAAGTCAGAAGTAGTGACAAGTACGCGCGTCGCTGACGTCACCCGTGAGGTTTGATTGATCGCATTTGTCAAAAAACTGTAACGCGTCGCTCCAGCATAGGCCTTATCTCGTAGGCCTGGATCACCACAGAAAGATCCAATTCGGTAAGAAGGGAATATTTTATTGCTACTATTAAGGTTACCTTAGTTAATGGTAACAGTTTTTCAGGGGACAGTGATCTTTCACATCCGAATTCAAGGTGTAGATCTGCATGAGTCACTAGCACTTTTGTATATAGAAAGCTGTAGTGCGTCCATCCATGGTATGCGTCATCTTGCAGGCTAGGATCACCGTAGAGAGTAGTTTATTTGAGGTGTAAAAAAATCACTGGGAAAGGTGTGTGATTCGAAATCCCGTCACCTTAAATCTCTTCACATTTGATATCCACCGAAGCTATTGACCTTTTCACAACCCAAACACACAAAATATTTCCCCCGAATATCTGGAATGTGTTTATTCATCCAAACGGTTTTCTTAAACCTTAATAGGCGTTTCTGTGTACCAGGTCACCAAATCAATGCCACTAATTGGGTCGCTAATGAAACATAAATCTGGTCCTGAAAAGATAGGGAATTAAATGAAGCTCCTCCTAACAAATGGCTGTATCATCCACGTGTGTGGTACATCTGAGCTTTTCAAATATAGAAACCGGTGTGAATATAAAGCGGAGCCCGGTTAGAGAGAGAAAACAGATGGCGCATGTGGTAAAAGAAGCGAACCAACTGTGTTAAGCTGACCTTGAAAGTAGAACGGTTCGGAATATCCACCACAGGTTTAATTTACTTATTACATTTTTTTTAAATCTTCCAAATGTAGTTTGTCTTGTAAATTTGTAAGGATAGTATCCCAGTATCTTTATTCAGTGGCGATTCACAAATAATTTTCTGTGATATTTGTCACGTGGTTCATTTAGAAATTGAATTTCCATTGTTCTCTAATTGCAACATCTTGAAGAAGGGATCAAGTGGTAGTTTGCTGTGACACGTTGTTCGCAGAAATGTGCTCCTCACAACCATTTCCGCGGTCTCAGATACCAATGAATCTGTACCGCAGACCACTGATACTTTTTCACGTGACCGAAAGAATTCAACCTTGGTTGTTTGAAGATCAAATCATTACATGACGTGCTTTCTTTCCTCTGGACCGGACGTCCAACAGCTGACTGTTCGGTCTGTTTTCATACATCCATGTAACGTCTACAATGCACATCACGTGCTCTCCAATTTCCCCGGTCACATGTGATTCTCTCCAGGGTAGCACAGGTTTTCATTTGGTAAAATTGAATCGGTTAACCGGTGTTGTTTGGTTCCGTGAAATTTGCACACACATAAACCACATCGCCTTGTGTGCTAGAATTTATCATCTGATTTCGATCACCATAATAATTTTTTATAACACGCCATAAAACCCTGATTGGTATCTTTGTGGATTCTCTGTACATGATATGATTCCATACGGCTCACCTCTTTCTCTCGACTGTCTATTCAGTTCATTTCACCCATTTTGACCGATCAGAAAACATATTTGTTTCCTTTTTATTGAAGATAAACGCGAGATGAAAAAGGGTAGAGTTAAACTAATTCATGAGAACTTACCGGTGTCCGTTTATAACCGGCAATCTGTCTCTCACTCATATATTTGCCTAACTATTGTTAATAAACCGTTATGACCTTGGGTTGTATTAGAAACAGAACATGGGCAACGCTATCTATCCACAAACGTTGGCTATGCTCACTGTGGAACATTCATTTTGATTAAAGAAAATAGACCATATTTAAACAAACAGAGGAAACAACTATTTAATGCAAACATTCAAATCAGATTTTCATTATCTTGGGAGGGGGTGAAAAACACAACAGAAAAGAGACTTATTGACGTGCAACACGACCTTTTGAAAGGATTTTCATCCTAGCGGTGAAATTTTTATCGTCGACATGAAAATACTGCAAGATGTATCGACTGATTTTCAAGTATTACAAATAGTAAATGGTTGTTCAATGAGATTTGTCGCATTTGGGATAACTTAGTTATTATCGTTGCCAATTATCACTGACCTGGCATTGGAACCGTTTCATATATCTTTTCAATCTTGTGTTCATCTCTATACTGAGGCAGTTCGAGATGTAGGTTCCCATTCTGACAGGCCAAATTCGTCAGTCAAAAAATCAGCGAGGTCTTTATTGGATTGCTTATATGAAAGCTGCTATTCGTGAAGTTATTCCGCTTAGTTAGGTGTATACGGTGATTGACGATACTCGGTCGTGTTCCGTGGTGTATTGCAGATGACCCGAATCACTGTAGCCCGCTATTTACGTCGACCAAGTGGAGGATTATGATTAATTCTCATTCCACATTAGTTCTCATTAAGGTTTTTATGAAACCGGATGATTAAGAACAACAGTAATCCACTGAAGCACACGTTGATTGAATCTCTCGTTGCAACCGCCTGGGGCGAATAATGAAAACACAATTGACGGGACCACCTTCAGACAACAATAATAATTATATTTTATTCGCTGAATTACCATTTTCTTATGTTCTCATACACAAATGTTTTACCGATCTACCCTATTGCATATTGGTGAACTAACCACTGGGGGCAGCTGGCAGAAGAAAGCCTATTATACCCTTCAGAATAGAGTATTGTGCCCTCATTTTCCCTATTCTTCTTCATATTTTCATAAAATTTCAATGTCCAAATTTACGCCCCCCCCCCTCAAAGCCTCACTTAGCACCAGTGGTAATACTTGCACCTCATTGATTAATTCCTCCAAAACTTCGGACGTTTGAGCTAATTTCCAAGGTCAGCAATGGCCGTCGGTGATAACGTACAAAACAGATGAGCTGTCCACTACAATTGTATTTGGGTTGAGTTAAATATATAACCTCTGCCAAAGGTCTGCCTTCCTTCTGCTGTTGGGGCTTGGGGTTCGGGGACGAGTTCTGTTGAGTGTGGTCATGTGATTTTCGTTCAATCACTCGGTCGTTCCAGTTTACTACCTTCAGGGCCTGTACACTCGATTAGAAGTCGCAGATTGCAATTCTTGGGGTCACAACAGTCTCCGAAATCGTCAGCCATTGATAGATTGCATGTACTCGTGTCAATATCCTTCAATATTTCTTATCACTGAGCAAAATAATTTGAGTCGAAGCACAGATCATGGATGGATTTTGTGCAACAAATTTTTGGAAACAAAATTGATGGTGTATGTTTCCCTCCACTCCGAAACATTGATAACTTAAATCAAGTTTTTTATCCATACCCCCTCGCAGTATTGTTCTACTTAAATAAGGGAGTAACTTTTTTGTATTGACTTACAAACAAAGCAGATTAGAGTGACCAAGAATCTGATTATCGCGAGCTATTGTTCTCAACCTACTCGGAGACGGGCTACGACAAACATTGTTACTGTAATCAAAGAGTTCTTCTCCCCTCTCCCCAACTATATAGTTTGAACATGGTAGGATTTTCCAAGAAAAGGACATCGTTACTCATTGGTTAGGCAGAGCAGTTAGTTGATGTCCATATCCAGATCCTCCAGAGAAGTGTTCTGGTGCACTTTTCAGCCGAAAAATAATACAAACAAAATCGGCACTCGAATATGATTGATTCAACGGAAAGCACCACCAACTTGACTTCGACTGGATTGAATCGTTGTCAGTGGCGGAATTTCGACAGATACTGTCCATTCCTGGGGATCAGTCCGGTACACAAGATATGTAACCTTCCTGCCCGTTTAAGGATAGTGATGTGTTCCTTTTACCATTTACCGCCCCACTTTTTATCCGATGTGTAATTATGATGAAATTTGAGAATATTCGCCAATTGAGCAACTCGATAGTATATTTCGTTTTCCTTGGTTGCAGAAAAAGGTGCTCTAACAAGGAAAATTTTCATAGCTTCTGACAGAAGGAGCGCCAATCACTGCTGCTCATATCGAAATAACGAACTGGCTTATATTTTGTTAAAGCAAAGTGATTCCATCGCCTCGAGTGGGCATCGAATCCGTTACCTCAGTTAGAACTCAAATATACTACCCACTTGACTCCCAGCAACTGATCAGACAGTTTCTCGTTTTGAATATACACGGGTTTAATGCGGGCATTGCATCTTGCGCATCTCAGCACCAGCTTCCAGGGTTTTGACCCAGATGGAAACATTCCAACCTGATTGCATGTTGTATGATTCTAGCAAAGTATTTCATTTGATCATTTCCAGTGCTTCCTAGCTTTTCAGTTTACACGTCATTTACTTCTTACATGATAAAGTTCATCATACGATCAAACCAAATCCTCCACTTCTACCATGTAATGGATAAAAAAATATAAAACAATAAATGAATAACTGAATGACTCATCGCTTTGTGGGCGTAAACTGGTGTTCTTCTCCACCCTATTACGGCACTCACTCACGTTCAATCGACGAATATGGCAATCCGAAGAAGCGTTTTGGGCGTTTCCCCTCCGCGAGCTGTTTCTTCATTTTTTATCTGGCGTTGCTTTATAATTCTAAGCAAATGATAAAACGCACAAACACACTTGACTTTCTGGATACGTCGGTAAAGTCTCTTTCAACAGTGTTCAAACCCACTCTATCCTGAATAATGTAGTCTCCGTATGAACTAAGTCCCTCCGAAAGTGAATAAAACTGAATCGTGTAACTTAAAAATGAGTTCATTAGGAGACAAGTTANTTTTATTTTGAGTTTCATCTGGAAATTTCTTTCCCGCTCCTTTTCGTCTCATAATCTCATTCAGTGATCTGGTTCCTGACCTAGTTCCATGAAAATTCCCGTAATCCGCTGTCTAGGCGAAATTGGCGAAAGCAAAATGCTTATAACGTAAAAAGAACAAAGGAACTCCATATTTGGTACAGTGCTGTGAACTGGGTCTGTCTTTGTACACAGATATATAATTGAAAAACATTTTATAAGGATGCATAAGTCATGTTTGTTGTGGTTAGTATCATCTAACCCGCAGACAGAACATTGAATCATCATATAGATTCATAAATGGACTGTTTAAAAATTTACCCGGGATTGCAAATGAAATACTTGTACCAAAAATACACTTTGATACAAGGATATGAATGAAGCGATAAACAATTACCGGATACTCATGACTGACGAGCGGCAAGAACTGAAAATCCGGTCTCGTGCATCCAGGGAAATTTTTCCAGTCATTCAGATATTGTTTATCGACAGAGAGTTGCATCGAGATAACCAGACACAAAAAAATCATTGTTATAATTGTGTGCTAGATCTTATCAGTGAGATGCGTCTAGCCTGATCAAACTCGACACCATGGCTGATTTCAGCGTTTTATTAATAAATATTACTTGCAGTTTACTTTATCTAATTACCAGTCCAGAGTAAAAATGTAATAATGCCTTGAAAAGGATTATCTTATACGCATCCCTTATGAGTGGTAAGGACCGGGAAGCCGGTTGTTTGGTTCTGGGGAATTTCATCCAGTTGTTCATGTAGTGCTGATTATATATGCGTAGAGTTTCGAAATGTTCACAAGCTCGAGAAAGAACGCATCTTCACTATTAATTTCTCCAGCTTCCGATATTCGTCATAATTTTACACCAGTTAGAGACGACCAGATGGAAATCAGCTATCAAGAATCCCACCCTTTTATATCACTGTCTTGGGTAAGATTATTTGTGTTCAAACTATTTTGCCTTCGATAAAGGACTAGCTATTGCCATCCATGGCAGCGGGAGTTTACAATCGGAAGCCAGATTGTCCCATTCATAAATCCCGGTATGTGAAATTTCGCCAAAAGTATCAGGATAAAACTGAGCTGAAAGGAGTTAAATACATGAGTATACATGGAGAACCGTTGGTGGCTACCGCTGAACCGGACATTCTAAAATATATGGTCGAGGAAGTGTCAAATGTTCCGTTTCGTTAGGGGAAATCACGTATTTGTTGCACAGAATCCTACCTGATGGTTTATTCTGATGCGATTTGGCGACCTACTTGATATAAACAAAAAACAAATTATATAAGTCAAGGTTTGTAAAACTATAGTACGCACATACAAGAACTCGCCGTACAAATAACAATATCGCAATCCCATTGCCTACTATTCGATCTAAACGTTCGACGTTGGTTACACTCTTTGTTATTTTAGAAAGACCCTCATAGCCGAATGCATCACGATACCCTATGAACAGTATTTTCCCAGGAATTGTATGCATGCCAAGAAGAAAATTACTACTATCGGTCATTCCCGGAGTACTTATTATGTACAAACCCACTGGGGAAAAATTCCGAGTACAGACATACTAAGAATTTCTTTCTTTTCTCGATTCCTTGAACTCCTTGATCTGTGAAAATTTAGAACAACTATTTCACCTACTAATCCAATGTCATTGATCTGCATAGTTCATAGGCCTACTTGCACCGGCACAGATAGCCCAAAATAAATCCTTAGTCAATACATTTCATTTTCGTTTCAAAAATAGTACATGCGTACGATCTTTTCCAAACCATCCGGTGCGTGAACTACCCGAATGAATGTGAGCACATCGTTGGCAGACTAAAACAATATTGCTCTCGTTCTCAAGGGAGATGGCACAATCTCAAGACGACTAAGGGGTGCAAATGTTCCGGGAACAAATGCATCCATAGGGTTTGAAATTTAAAATCACACGCTGCTTAAGTTGACTTTGATCCCAGTCGAGAATTGGGTTTGTTGCAGACATGTCAGTTGCTCACATTCGTTTCCACACCCAGCGCAGGTATACATAGTGACTGGCGAAGGAATGACATACTGTTGCAATTTGTGTCTTGCGGGTGAGGCTCAACAGCACCGTGCAAAACGAAAAGCTCGCGGGTAGAAGTCAGTTGATAATTTTGAAATAAAATAAAAACCGTGGAACTTGACACAAACGCTATTCACTTTCTACACTTTGGTTAGCTAAGGATGAGTTAATTTCTCCGCAGTTAGTAGTTTATGATCGGTATTCGGTAACGGTCATTGATGCGTTGCCCAAAATAAATGCTAGCGACTCAGTCAACAGGGCGGCCAAACTGACGAATAGATCCTATTAATAGATATGAGAAATTGTGGTTGGATTTCAACAAAAAAGGAAAAGTGAAAAGAATTACATGTTGATATTGTACGTCATCAATCAAGCACATATTGGCTAGTCTCCTGTCCTTATTTCACTGTCAGGTTTGGATCATGAAGGATAAATAATTACTGTTTTACTTTTATTGTTCTCTTCTTTGTGTCTGGGGATAAGTCAACCTCATGCGGAATTCAATGAGAAATCTTGGCAGTGTGGTATAAAGTAATGTCCATGGGATGGATATTCGTAGGCCATGTATTCGCATATGGATCTCGTAGATTCGTGGGGATATTTTATCACTCACCAGGCAGAACCCGCTGCATCATTTGGCATAGCGGCTGATCGTTTACAACCATTTTTCTTCTAGTGAACCAGTAATCACCTAATCGCCATTGTCCGTCTAACTAGCTTCCGCTGGATCCCCGCCTAGTAGGCTTTTCCATTTACTCAGCGCTCCTCTGGCCGTATGCTTCGCATAACCTACTAATTCAAACCCGATAGTGCTTACGGTTAATTATGTAACAGAGAGGGGATTTTGCAATTCGTGGCGCATAAGATAGAGGACTGCGAAACGATGGGTGGAGCAACAGTTATGCAAAGGAAGTTCAGGGTACACGGGAATCGACTAAGATTTTATCAGTAAAGAGCTAAAGTAAATGATTTTCCTGACTGTATTGTCAGTAGAAGCTTAAAAAATCTCTAGTCGGAGATTTATAATGTGACCCATATTTTAAAATATGTGTAAAATAAATAGACGTGTGCACCTGAACAAAGTAACTGGATCCTGTTGCCAAGACAGTGAAATGTGACTGACAAGGGAGAATAAAAGTACCTAAAACACCCTATTTTGTTGCACGAACACACCAAATGTTCAACAAAAAATGTGAGGAACAACAAGTGAATTCTCCAACAAATGTCGAAGGAAGCTCGCCTCACTTGTGTGATTGTTATTGATTATTGGATGAACCGCGTGGGCACAAGAGCAAATGCAACAACGATGAAAGCTGAGGGTGCATTCCAGGCACTCGATTGCATCCAAGTTAAATTTGGGTAATTGACGAGAAGAAAAATGAGTGAAATTTCGAAGGACCATGAATGTAATTCATATTTTCAAATAGAGCGTGAAATGAATGAAGTGGCATATTGGATTTAAGGTAATTTTTTCCTTCGGTAGCCAAAATAAAGGGAGGGCATTATTTTAATACGAACAATGGTGTGATTACCATTAAACAAAGTGAAAGCTTTGATCTTGTGGATCTGATTTTCATTTACAGTGACTACTGATGTAAATGCCAGGACCCGAAGTAGTCAGTCCCATAATGACCCAAAGGACAAGCGCGTTGATTTTGAGCTGGATGACAGCTACCTAATTTCTAAAGTTGACAATGGCAGGATTCGAAACTCGTGTCTTGAGGCCCAAAGCATGCTAATGGTACCTTCGCCTCCCACTATTCTGTTGTTCGTGAACTATAGTGTGCTAAATGCTGCAAAAGGTTATGTTTCATACGCGCTAATCTCCGCAACTGCCGGACCGAAGTTCCTCATTTTTGAATGATGGCAAGAGACATCATCTCGCTAAAGAAAGCTATTGTTCTTACCAATAATTTGTGAAGTTAGGACTATCAAAGTTCTTGATTCGTGGCACTTTGAATCAATGCCTCATTTCGAATTCTATTGGACGAGAATAATACCGACCGGTTGGTTATCTTTGATTATGAACGAATATGCCCAGGGAAGAATTCTTCAATGAAGCAGTAAGTTTAGATTGGGAAAAAGGAATCCTGTAGCGGAGTAACTGAGCTCTATAGCACACCAAAATGATGCACTGGTTGGACTGCGTGATCAAACCGGTTTATATTATGTTATCGATTATGACGATTACTATGATGCTGTTGCTGATCCACATACACTATCAGGTGTTCATCAACCGTGTTTCCTATAAAGTTATCAACATTCATAATCCCAACCTTCCCGGGAGGTCGCATATGCCCCCCGGCCCCAACATTCCTAATCCGCAACAGGATTCAATTCCTTTTATCTAGCATCTCATTTCAGCATTCCTGCCTCCTCCCTTTCTCTGTCTAACCCGCATAAAATGCTTTAAGTGAACAGGTTTTTGCACGAACTAGATATTAACTAAGAGTGATGACCGACGGTGTTTGTCATTATTGGTTTTGTTCGTGCTAACTGATAATTTTATCTTGTTCATCTCTGAATGAACACTTACAAATTATTTCTCATCAAAATTTAGATATAAACATTTGAAAAACATTGCGGTAGAGTAAAGCGCCACATAGAACTTGACCTAAGTTATTTTATTGAAAAATAATTTATTTGTTTACCGACGCTCCAGTTTCCTTCATAAGAACCGGTTTTCAAATTAAAAGTAAGTTGTTTGCACCACCACCTACTCACACCGCCCAAACCACTTCGCCTGATCACCCGTAATATTAGAAATATTCCCTTAGTGATTTTCAAGTTCATCCGGTCAAGATTGACATCATTATGAGTACGAGGTTTGAAGGGATGCATGAGAGTACGAGAATTACATCTAAACGAACGCATATGTATGGGCACAATGAATTTACTAAATTAGTCGGTGTTTCTTCTCAATGGATTTTCAACATGTCTTGTGCCTAAAAATTGGCATGCGCATTGCAGAGATCCATAGCGACCTACAGTTCAAGCTTATCAGGTCATTACTTACTTATTCTGCCAATTAGATACGCGATTCTAGGCTCTCCGTAAGCCAAAGTCCTCGAGTTTCTATCGTTGCATTGTTTTATGTGGTCATTATACTTCTTCGTCACGACTATTCCAAGCTGTTACACGCTTTTCATTACCCTAGAATAACACCAAGGCACTAACTGTACATGGTATGTGGAGATTTCAACTGTCCCCAGGCAAAGTTCCCAATGTATTGTTTTCAGTTAAGATTGAATGCGTCTTTGCCAGACTTCACTTCCGCCTAAAGTCATTCGGCTTTTTAGATGCGGGTACATCTCTTAACTTTATAGAATCAAGTGACTTACAAAGTAATGTGTTACTTTGTAGTTTAGCCCTTAGACTTCGAGGGCCTTCTTAGCTGTTGGATAAAAAAAATAGGATCGTATTCGCCCAGTCTGCCACAGTTTTCTCGCATGCCTAGCGGAGAGCTAACTCCCCGTGTTCCGGAAAACTCCATTACCCTTACTTTTCTCGGCTAGACTACTAGAAAACTACCGGAGTTTGAGCGCTGTCAAATGCGGGTAGCTTTGTGGATCTATAACACTTCAGAACCTCCCAGTAATATCTAAGTGTGTATGCATCTCATTGAAGGTTTTGACTTCGTAGGTTTGTTTCTACAACCTTTCATGTCTGTTGTCATCCCCGCCCTTAAGAGAATCTGTCTATCAGGGATTCCTCGCTGTCTCGTGTGTCTCCCTCCCTCCATCCATATCGCCTGTTTCAGGGCGCCCAACTGTGAAGGTCACCCGCTTAAGCCTTGGACACCGCAGTAATGTGAATAATGCTATGATGGTGCAAAATCTATTTGGCTGGACACGCATCCGAAATGAAGTGACCCGGTCAGACTTTGATTACTCGACCGCCCCGGCTGGGAATAATTGAGATAAACCGCTCAATTGGTTTGGGAAACCTGGATATATTACGTCCAAGTGCAAATTCTGGACCAATTTGCAAACCTCCAAGATACTGGAACCATAATTTTCTGGGCAGCTTGAAGCCAGACCGGTGTGGGAATAAACAGTCATCATAGTCAACTAGTTTCCGTGTCATTTTTTTCCATCAAGAATTATCATGTAGGTCGTTACGCTGTCCAGTTAAACGTTCAACAGCGGTGAGTCAAGCTTCCCATTCTAATTTTTTTTACACACCATCGTGCGATAAGTAGCATGAGTAATTCCGAATCACATGATTCTACTGATCCCGTATGTTAAGCAGCAATCTAGGACACGTAGAGGTGAACCACACGACGGAGACTTTGTGCAAAGAACGGAGCGTTGCACTTCAGTGGGCAATCTAAGAGGGGAACAACCGTGCAAATAGCAATGGAGCATTGACTATTTGCGATGAGTATGGATACGGTCGAGGTTCAGCACATCTCCACTGGCTTTTCCTGATGAGACTGCACTTGCTTTTTCGATCTTTTCAGGTTACGTTTCGTGCCCATCTTGAACTCCCCACCTCAGTTGAGTCGGGAGTAGTTGTCTTGGCTTTTGATGGGCCCCTCTTCCCTTGCCTCCAGTGAAATGCCCGTATACGACGAAGTGTCTTTAATGGAACCTGACGAGGAAGCCCTACTTACTGCTTTTATGTGCTGGTGTGTCCACACTAGAATGAGAGAAAGGAAAGCCGACAACCGGGTCAGTGAACCATCGTCAGTTCACCTAGAAGAGTTGGCTGAAACCCCTGATTTCAAACTAACTAGGACATGCTGTCACTCGCTAATCATAAAAACTGAAGAACCCTTCGCATCCGTTACTTGTACTTCTTACAAATTGCGCATCCTCGTTATTTTACTTGCTTAACTGGTTCGGCTTTGGCTATGTAACTGTTGATTATCCACCTTTCGGGATACATAAAGCATATAATTAACTTGAAGAAGAAACGAATGAACGAAGTACATCCCCTTTCCCTCGGGGCTGTGGTTACCGGCTCGACTGGACACCTTGGAAGTTTGACTCCTTCCAAAGGGTATAAGATCTGATGAGCTGGATTCCTCCCTCCCGCCCCGTGAATTGCGATTTTCACACATCACTCAGCTGCCTTAAGTTTCAGTCCTCGGTTAGTCAAAGGCTCCAGTTTTAAGTTCCTCAAGCCTTGGAAACCTGGCAGTATTCCGTCCAGGAGAAAGCCAAGGAATATTTTTTTTGCTGTACCGTGATCTGCTTGGCAGATACGCAGTCCGGACTCGGGCACGTGTAAATTATACTAATAATGCACCAATGAATATAGTCCTTTATCTGATTGATTCTTGTTCGACAATTTCTACCGAAAATTTCAAATTTCCTATTGCTGGATATTGACGCCCCTATTCGTCCCTGAAGCTTTCAGCAACCAAGCTGTATCTAGTCGATCAGATACACTCCAACATTTTTTCTGCACTGTTTACATATCTGTTTCACGAAAAATGCTAGTGCACTTCTCTTAGCTGTTGCATCTTATTGACTTGTGAGTTTCCATCAGGACACCACCCCCCCGCTCATCCTACTACAGCTGCATATTGGTCGGTAAACTTAAAACGGTGCGGGTGTTTAATATGATTCGAAATATTTTTTTCTTTACTGCCCACTTGTAAAGAGTTGGGAATCACGATCTCAAGGAGAAATTGAAGGATTGCTGTTTCATATATCGCATAATTCTGAGCAGCGAACAACACGCTCGCAGTTTGTAGTCAAACACGATGCGGTAAGTAACCTACCTGAAACCCCATTTATATATGCTTTAAAATCTGCACCTCGCCCCCACTCACTCCTGACAGAACAAACGAATGGCGTAGGACAGTGTCCAATAGGAAATGAATAAATGAAAAACAATTCGATGAAAAGGTGAAATGAAAGTGAAGGGAATTAATGAAAGATAAATAGATGTCTGAATAAAAGTCGAAAATAAATAAAAATAGGTCACAGTTGGACGCGTGGGAGCAGTACTAGTGGTAGCAGTCGCGATGGTTTGAGAAGAAACTTTGGTGCGCCACAAGCAACAAAATAACGTACAAATAAGTAACAGAGAAAAGAAGGGGAAAATAAGCCGATTAATGAGAATGACACTTATCGAAGATGACAAAACGCGGTTTCCACGGCAAAATAGCCATCACAGAACGGGTGTAAATGTTCTGGAAGTCGTCTCATCTGGCGCGTAGTAGATGCACGACGATTCCGGAGCAATGATAGAAATAATTCAGCAAAGTCATGTCTGTGCAGATGTGAACAGCTGTTTGAAATTGGAAACTCCATAGAAGAATAAATGCAAATCGAGTTGACAATAAGATCAACCGTTCAATCACCCCAATATGGAAAATCGGTGATTGATTGAGTGAAGCAAACAGATGGCATCGAAAAGTAAAGTATCATAAATCGTCAAAAAAACAGTAACCAAAAGGCACACCGATTGTTGGAAAGGGAAACAATAGTCCTGATAGCTTCATCGTATTGGCACATTATCTCTAATCACGTGTGCTGGGCTCACAACGAAAGACACTGGACAACAGCCATTCAAATCAGATCTCGAATAAGTCAATAAATTCGTTTGGTGATAAAAGACGCACGCGAGATTCTTTGTCCGGATGACGACATGGATGCCCGAACAACTGAAAAGGGAACATTTGGAATAGGGCTGTAAACAATGGAGGCAATATGAGTCACTCGAACATGCCGGAAATAGAAACAGAAAGCATTTCAAAAAGCCAAAGCCACTGTGCTTTGTTCCATTTTGCTGTCCCTCATCGTCTTTACGGCTATTTTTCTCACTTTGAATTTAGTTGCCTTCATGGATTGTTTGTAACGATGGCACCGAATGAGCTAAGCAAAACTTTTGATTATGGTAACATCGGTCAGACAGTAACCGAAAAGGAACCAGGTGCTGGAGCCTTTGGAGAGAATAAAAATGCTAAGCAATGATAAACACGGACTAAGGCTGACGGACTTGCCTTGGCGAATGCAGTTTCAAAATACCACAAGCGAGGATAGCAGAACGTTACCCAGGATGGACATGAAGAAGTTTGCGATATTCGGTGAGTGGTCTTTACGACCATTTGTAAAACATCATTGGGATTGTTGGGGGATCATTACGCACTATCCGTTTAAATATGTTAAAATCCGCTCGTAATGGACCGACGGGAAGCAATTAACTTTCAGTAACAGATCAACGCGCCATCCAAGGTGTGAACGGATTTTGCAAAGAGGGGGAGTTCCATCCCGAAATTTATTTACAATTACTCTGAAGAAAAACCATGAAGTTTGACTGTCGTGTAGAACAGAAATAATACACGTAACCAAAAAAACCCTACGCTTCTCCGATAGAGACCACTACCATTAAGTAAACTTTAAAGAATACACCACAGAAAATTACATGCTGCGTCCAAGAGGATCACGCAATAGAATCGAACGCTTTGTTCAAGTTTCATAAAGAAAAACCTATTCATCGGTATGAGCTACGGCGAAAATAGAAGCTACTCTCTCATCATCAAGATTGCATTTAGTGTCGAGCTTGAACACATGCTTTCTAATTGTCGTTTAGTCGGTAGTCGATCGTATGCCACAGACCCCAACGGTTTTGTACGGATCTGTGTACGTCCGGAATAGGATATGCAACAGTAATCTCTTTCGCGTGTTTCAAAATGTTACTCAATGGAAATTGGAATTGTTGACAAAGGCTTAGACATTCAAATGAAATCTCTGCGTAACTCAAAGAGGTAACCATGCGACGCATGTGCAGAACCATACAACTGAACAGAAAACAGCGATCAATTACTTCAGCTCTGCGATGACCACGGGCCTATGTTGTAAAACACTAATTACTCGCACGAAGAAAGACACCCCCTCATATGCGGCCCTCTTTATTATTCTCAACGACAGGTTAGAACCTATTACTTTCCATTGACTGCTTCTGATGTGAATATACATTCAAGATTGCCACTTTTACTGGTCTACACTTACAGATGTAGACTTTACAGAAGTCAGAACATTGCAAACCGATCAAGATCATTCTAAAACTATCTCAAAGCAACGCAGATTTTGGTGCACAATCAACTCACACAGTTGCCTTTCACGATCTCCACCGCCTTGATAAAAACTTACAGAATCACTCCTTCTGACGCCTAACTAGGCAACGCATAGAGATCCACTAAACGCCAGTTTATCAACAACATGCAGAACGACCACAAGAAGCAATGGGTCACAAAACGTAAGAAAATGGAGAAATCTGTGATCGATTGGTAACAGTCGTAAAAATCCACGTCCAGTGGAACCTCTGTGTAATTAAGGAATCAAATAATCTACTGATTCGCCCTCTGTGACATCTTCTGGAACGATTAACAGAATATACTAGGCAGCGGTTTAACTGAGCTCCATTGATTGTAGATTTCCTATTTTATGCCTCACAAAGAAAACCCCTAACGTTTGGATTAGGAACGCTTTAAAACTTCTACCGAGTGCCATGCTCCGTTGAGCCCGTCGCACGCGAGAAAATCAGGCAAGCTGAAGACCTGATCAAGACTATATCGACTACATTGCCATCCTGCATCAAATTATGGTATACATGTAAATAAATCCAACAAGAACTCCATGAGTGACCAAGCGGCAGAGGTCACAAAATTATCACCACGGTGTTCGAACCCTCCCACCATTGCTTCACATTCCCCGTTCTGTTTTCTGTGGCAGTCTTCGGGTTGGCAGGTTTCCCTTCCTGAAAACTGTATGGCTGTATATTCAAATAGGAAGAAATAAGGAAGATAAAAAGTTTAACTCACCGGCCAAAATAAACATGAGCAAACATCACACACGGCTAATTTGGCAGTGTAAAAGTGCTGATCTCCGTATCGTTTGATTAGTCGCAAGTAGGTCCTTCGCCAGTTACAATCATTGATGTTGACCGGCAGCTGAAGTCGCCATCCCGGAAGTCCAAAATTGACGGAAGACATTTGTTCCATATCGAAATTAGCCAGAGTTAAGTGCTTCCACAAATGTTCCTCGCCGACCACATTCGCCAGCGCACTCGAGGCGATTGATGCAGTTNCAGTTTCCAAGTCTTGAGGACAATTTACAAAGGACAGCACACGCGTCAAACATTCCGGTGGCAATTTTTCCAAAGTCAACTCATTGTCTGTTGGATTCCAACCACTGAGAGAACGGGTTTTCGTACGGCGATGAGAGGCAACCGTCTCTAATTTCTAGCAAAACAAATGAAGGCACTAATTGTGGGGATGGACAAAAATTAGATGATTGCATTTTGTTAGTGAAATTAGATTCTCACAAAGAATTGATACCGCCCCGATCATGCAGTTGCAGAGTCCTTCGGACTCTAACCTGGAGGACGGGAGACACTGATTCTACCTAATCGCTCTGTGCATTTCTTCATGCCTCGCTTCCACTTCATCTGTTGACTACCA
>UZAN01048288.1:14274-24443 GCA_900618425.1 Echinostoma caproni | reverse complement strand
GCTTTAGATGGACCTCATCATTACCAAATCGCCAATCGTGGAGGCCTAATAGTGGCTGTACCTGCCAACACACTTTGGCCGGATGTTTTACGCTTCAGCACAGACGAGGGTCGGTGCTGGCATACGATTCCCTTACGGACGGGCACTTGGCACACAGACGCAACTANCAACTACAACTACGACAAACGTAGCTGCGTCGACAACACCCAGGCCCGGTAGTCATGTGACCACAATAACTGTGCATGTTCATGAGTCTGTTACCACGACTGCAACAGTGAACACAACCAATAAGACAATAAATGGAACTGCCTCAGAGGCCTCAACAAACGTAATGAATAATACAAACGCTGGGAACACAACAACCGCATCGGTTGCAGATGTTATCGTTGCAACAGCCGCAACTGTATCAGCTTCCAGTTCTTCCCATCCGATGAGTGAGACAAATACAAACCAAACCGAGGAAATTGGATCCGGAACGCCATCAATTGCCGAGAGCTGGAATCGAGCACGAGCGGATGAGACAGTTGTATTTACTGGCCTGGTGACTGAACCGGGTGGACGTGCAATGGCTGCAGCAGTTTACGGCTACGGAACAGTCAGCCAGCGTTGGCGAGTTGCTGTTGTGGATTTCATGACTAACGGCATAGTACAACGAGACTGTGAGTTCCAACGGGCTACTAAGGTCTCGGAATTTTGCAATGTATGAATATAACGTGCAACTGATATTCTCATAGAGTTGCCCAAGTTGTTGCCTTAGGAACTATTTTTGCAATTTAGACATAATATTTGTCCTTGGTGCTTGTAAGTTATAAACTAAGGGCTGGAAACTAGATTTTCGTAGCAAAGAAGTTCTCACGGGCCGTCGAACTATGTAATCAGTCTGCAAGCGTTATCCTGTCTTTTTGTGGATAGCCATCAGGGAGAATGGATAGATCTGTTTGTGTACAGATGGTTTCGTTTGGTTGTGAAGACCAGGAATTAATCGTAGTGCGGCTGTTCCAGGTTGTTCCAGGTTTGTAATCGTCAGCAGTCCATACTCACTTAATTCTCAGACAATATCTTGTGAGCTTGCCTTATTTTTGTGTGTTCCAAGGCTATGTGGTGGGTGGTGTCAGCCCTGTGTGATTAAAACCACATGGACAAATGTGTGAGTGCTCCGAGTATCATGTAGATATCATTCCAAATGCACTGCTATAGTCTAAAGAACAGACTGCCAAAGCTTCACGGTTATCATCGAGGGATGAGAAGTATGATGCACTCCGGAGTCTAGAATATCAAGATTGGAAAGTTTAAGATAGCGATTCAATTGATAACACTTGTCGATTCTCAATTGAGGGATAACTTCCGTAATCTTTTCTTTTCTCATGGTGGGTAAAGTACAGTGTATGGGAAGAAATTCCATGATGTCTTCCGTGGGAATCAGCAATTGCTCGTGGATTTCATCTCTTACATTGCTTGATACACTTATCTGTCTACGTGAACTACGAGAGGCTTTTGTCAAATGGACTCAAAATCTTCCCGTTGTTTTTAGTTAAAATCTTCATTGGAATGCTTTGTATGAGGTTATTTAAGACCATTTCCTTGCCTAGTTTACTGTTTCTTATACTCTTTAATGTTTCTCTTTAATCACGGTGATTGCCTTACGAGACGTCTGCTAAGTTCACTCATTTCATGTGTAACATTGATCAATTTAAGTAGCAAGTTTTGAAAAATAAGCACTATTCATGACTGTACGAAAGTAACGTCGATTTTAAGTTTATGTCCGTTTCACATGGTTGTATTTTTATTGCATATGGGTCTATGTTATGGTACACGACAGGAGTACTGAAGTTTTACCATTCTTATTATAGAACCTGACTACCTATACCCTTAATTATTGTACAAGACTGCAAATAGTTTACCACTCGGAAAATAACGATACTTTGTACAGTTTACAGTTTCAACTGTACAGTCTCAATCAAGTCCACGTGATATCTGTTGCTACTGTGAGTTTATTCGTGGTCCATTAGTTTACCGAAATGGGCCATCAATGTTTGCCTCAGTAACCATGGTAATACCCACAGTACAGGTTTCTGTCTCTAAATGACGTCAGATTCTTGTATTGGTTAAAGCGAAACCTCGGTCTTATGTGCTCTGATATTGCTCCATGCTTAGCCATGAAAAGTGATTCAATCTGTTTAGATTTGATATTGATTGCGCGGGTTACACAATCACTGCATGTCCAAGTTTCGGACCCGATCTATACTCAAGAAACCAGTGAGTAATTTCCTCAGTTCATACATGCGTTGCTTAATCGGTCCGATGAATATGAATGTTCACCATTCACCGTCCGTTGCGGAACGAATGGGTTTTTGGTTTAGCGCCCCATTAGACCCCTTATTAGACTTTGAATCAAATCTGATGTTCAACGCAATGTTGTCACTGATAGTAGCACTTAACGACTTTGTCATTTTCATCATAACTTTTTACCCCCGTCAAGACGCCAATTGTGAACTTTACAAGTTAGAATCGGTGGCATTAAATTTGAATCCCATATCATTTAGAAAATATCTAAATCAACTCTAGTTTTCAGTAGAAAAACGATCCCGACAACCATTAATTTTCGAATTCGCATACTTGTATTAATTTGCTCCATATAGTAGTTCGTTTTGATTGTATATTGCAAATTTAAATAAGCTGACCTATTCAAAAATCAAGCATGGATCTTAGAGTGGTAATAAAAGTGTGCAATCAGCTAAAGCTTTTTTGTTAGTTGATTTTTTTTATGGCTCGTGTAACTTCCTTTTTCCTTTACTTTTTAGTTACATATTAAATTCCAATTACCTTTTTTATTTGTGTGCTCCAATGCCCTGTGAGGCAGATCGCGACAAATTAATGAATCACAAAGGAATCAGTTGTTAGACTATTTTTTCCAGTCCGATTCCAATGAGTTCCATCATCTGCACTGAATCTCGATCCATTCTGTAGCCTTTCGCAGACTCCCTCAAGGGGAGCACTTGTTTATTCTCAAGGCTCTACTAATCCACCTGTACGCATACGCACATATATTGACGTATGAATATGCGTGGCCACATCATACACGACCTTACGGTGCGAGCATTGATTCATAGCAATGTAATAGGGCATTATCCAGAACATGTCGTTCATTGCGCACTGCGCATAGACATGCATACATTGTGACGGACATGCCCTCCGGAGAGATTGGTATGTCGCCAGTCAGGTCCTCGCACTCTGATTCACGTCAAATGTGTCAGAAAAACGGACGTGACATTTTTCATGTTTATGCATCTAATCGTTCATTCGAGTCACAGTTTTGCCAGCACATATCACGACATCAAGCGTATGACTGAATTTTGGAAAAGATTGTTTGAGCCCCATCGTTAGACTCGCGTGTGCACATGTGTCCAACAGTAACGATCTTGATCGAATCGTCGTCTGACGTTGATTGTTGTTGCGAATGGACACCGGTTGATGAGTGGATACTTCATCAGTGTCTAAACTTGACTTCCCTTATCCGGTATCATCAGTAAAATAGTAAGAGTCAAAATGAAACACTCAACCAGTTTTTTACTATATCAAATTTCATATTTGACTGAGCTCCAACGGTGTACCAAAGAAACCTTTATAAATATATTAGTAAATGGTTTCTTCGTGAGCGGAATGGGGTCAAGTTATCCAGGGTCAAAGCAGGCAAGTTTTCTTGCCGATTGGCCAACGGCGCCTCTGACTAGTTAAAGACTAAACCTCAACGCATTTGAGTGGTATGTAAAGGTAGTAATTTATCAGGAGCCGGTGTTCAGTTCTTTGATTGATATTGGACTTTTTCGCAAGGCTTCGTCGATCGAGAACTATAGGGTGTACCACCCCCTTCCCTGTAATGCGAACAATCAAATGGTTCTGACCCCACGATAATACGTACCCATCTCATGCGACAGCATTGTTACCCACACGGCGGAATGAATGCTTTGGAGCTAGCAATTCTGGATATTACCAAGCGTTATCAAATACTACCGCCTCCAGACTACCCGCAATTTCCATCGATAATGATGTAGTACGATGTTCAGCGCTAAAATTGTCTACCAAGCAAGCAGTCCTTGAACAACTGGAACAACTTCTTTGCACCAAAAGCAGCGAATTTCTGTTGCACTATCTTCATCTCGAAGCCAAAGACTCTTTGAAGAACGCTCCTAAACGAGTTTGATATCCACACGCAGTAAGGACAGAAATAGCCGCAGATGTTAAAGACTTTGCTAGACTTTTTGATTTGTTCGCTCTGTTTCATGAATGATGCCACTCCGCTTTCTTTACTGCGACACGATAAGGGTAGCCTGAAATCGACAAACGAAAAAAATGAATATTGGTTGCAAGCTTTAGTCATCTGGTCAATTTCTCTCCCTCTCCCAGATGTCAACGAGCAAACGAAATCGATCTGGGCAAACAAAAAACTGGAAATCTTCGGTCAGTGATGACAATGGAATATAAAAATCCCCTCAGGAGACGGTATTCCATCTGAAGTCAATAATATCTGTCTTCAAAATCTGCCTAGCTTTATTTTCACGACGGGACGAGACCAATTCTACTCCTAATACCAAAAAAGTAACAAAGTCTTATGGAAAATCACAAAGAGCATTAACCTCGTTGATACGGCAACACATTTTCCTCTGCCATCAGGCCTAACAGCTCTGTCACTAAACGTGATACAAGAACACATCCAGATTAGTATTTTCTCAAGGAAAGTGTGATTATGCCAGGACGAATCCCTAAACACCGCGATAAATTGCATCGAGCAACTTCAGGCTCTTTTCTCGATTTTCGTGCTGCAAGTAATTCCGAAAATAAACAGTTACTCCGGAGTATGAAAAATACCAATGGGGTGCCCGAGAAACACGTTGATATGTTTATAATCTCGCACTATTGTTCAACGCTAGTGTCCATCCGCCCCAACGGGAATCAATCGACGGACGTCCAGCTTGATTCCGGTGTACGTAATGCTGTGCCCTGTCACCAATTCTATCAGACTACCCCAAAGACCGATTCTCTCTCTCTCTCTATACATATATATATATATATATATATATATATATAACAGAGGTCACGAGGAAAAGTCTATCGTTGGTGCCAGGTGCCATCTAAAGATGTGGGTTGGTTCAGTCAAGTCGGGTGTAGATGGCTTAGGTTTTGTAGTAATTGTTAGGGTGTACGACTCGCCCAATAACTGAATTTGTTCCGGCCTTCCCGCAGATCGCAACGCATGGATAGTTGATATCAGAGACATCCAAATGGCCCATTATTCTTCACGCATGAGGTAATTGCACAAAGGCACAAAGTATTTATGGTCAAATATCCAAGATGCTCATTGCAGCTTGATACTCAATCAAGCCTGTGTTCAACGCCAAACGTGAGGTGTGGATGTGGTTTGCACAGCAATTCTTGAATCGCTGTTTTAGCCAACTTCCCTAGATGAAATGTAAGTGGTTCACCGACCTGGTTATATCTCCAGATTCGGGCTTTTCTATCTGTCGTTTTGGTTGTAGAACTCCCCCCCCCCTCCGCCACAACATTTGACCTGCTACATTGCATATTCTCGTTGGTTTTGTTCCCAGCTGATTCGAACCACGTAATAAGCCGATTAAACTGATGGTACTAATCGACTATCGGATCTGACGGAGTTTTCAGTGCACGCCGATTGACTAAAGCGTTGACAGACGGACGGATTTCGTTTTATTTATGTCTTACCTTCTAAATGGAGCTTATCCATGAGGAATACTTCTGTCTCAACACCGTTTTCTTCATTTAGGTTAGTAAGAAATATCGCTGGCGCTTGCGGTCAAAAGCATTCTTTCACTCGTCCAGTAGTCCGTCTGTCAAAGCTTGTGTGGTTTAGGTTGTCCTGATTATCTTTTCAGAGGTATTAATGGATCGCTCCTTCAGTTTTACTTCTTCATTACGTAGTTTGAAATCAAAGGCCAAAATCTGCTATGAATGAAGTTAAAGAATTGTCAATAACTGGAACAGGCGGGTATTTGTGTCTGTACTTACTGGTGAGCTGGTGGACAGCTGGACGTGATACAGAGCTTCGGTTGTTTGGGTAGCTATATCGTTACTTGTGAAGCTATTCGAGGTGAAATCTTGATGAACATCTTAAGGGGCCACCTTACTTTCTTCGTGTTTCCGTAGCCATGTCGTTGTCGTAACGTGGACGTTTCCTTAAAAGTATGAATTTATTTCCCTATTGTCCTCTGAATACGGATGTTTGACTGCGAGGCATGGTTTGTTCGTAAAATTAACTTTCACATGCTATTTGTCCTTGAGAGTAGCAGCCTGCGGTTTATTGTCTCTGCATGATGGTAGTTTCATATGAGTACTGATAAACTAAGACGTCTGGTTTGCTTAATTTACGAGCGATTACTTCAGATGATAAATGAACTACTTCAAAGTGGTTTTTAATACTTTCTTCATATTTCTGATCACATTTTACTGCATTATGCTTTGTTTGCAGTGGTTGACTAGCCTTCCATATGGAGGATGGACATAAAGTAACCAACAAAAGGTTTAACCCTAGTCTACTCTTCACGACTCTCCGAGGTTGTGAAGATCAAACAAGCATAAAGTTCTGCGGGTTGAGGAATCTCGAGGAGATGGTTTAAAATGAAAGCTACTGGCAAATTTGTTCACCGGCCCACTGCAGTGATTCATTCTATTTCATTCCATGTGAAGAATGCAAAGTCAAAACATTTTGCGTGTATGTTTGTGTGTGGAGTCCGAACCAAAATCGACTCAGTCTCCTTTTCTTTCCTCGCTCTTTCTCGTTGCACCATGTTTTCCTACTTTACCAAGATTCCGTTTACATCATATCCGTACTCAGATTCTCTGTTTGTCAAAGGTTCTCGACTTGACTGGGTAGTATGTTGCCTTTCAGTTACTTTGCATTAAACTCCATTGTCACTCAATCTTTCTATGGTTGATATGTCACTCTGATCCTCCCTATGAGCACTCGCCATATGTCCAAATCTCCTACCCTGCGATGAATGACGAATTAGATGTGGCGTAGGATCAACTATATCTGGCTGTGAGTGCCTGTGTGCCTGTAATTACGCCCCCTGTGATGTGTGGATCATAACGATCCATTTCCGGCTTACAACCTATCCGTACTGGTATACCAAGCCCGGATTAGCATTGGCAAGAGGCTATCATCCGCACATTCAGGCACCAAACTTACCCTACATGACCGACACGTTCCATCTGATACAAAGTTTTCAATCGATAGCTAATACTTTTGATTTGGTTGTCATTTTGAATTGTGGCGGTGGTGGCCCGGTGGTAACGTTACCAAATTATCACCCCGGAGGACGAATGTTCGAATCCCACCACTACCGTCTGACTTTCCCCATTTGTGTGTTGCATGGCAGCCCTCTGATTGGCCGCTTCTCCCTTCCTGAAAAATTGTATCTTTGTATATTCAATAAAAGGAAGTAAAATGAAAAAAAAAAGAAAAAAGAAAATTGTTTCTGTTTGAGAAACGGATTGGTCTCTCTGGACAATTTCCCTCCCTCCTGTTTGTGAAAGTTAATGATTTGTGTCCAACTCGTATCTTGTTACGCTCCCGTTCAATGATTGACGATCATGTGCTCTTCCAAGATATTTTACTTCCACACTTTGAACAGTGTTTCACGAGGGCACTTCTGCTTATGAGTTCTATATAAGCCATAGATCCTGAGGCGTAATGTGGGCTAGTGGAATGATATTCTCGGGAAACCTAAGCCACTAACTTTATAGCTTCTTAGTAGTTTTTTATGCTGGCTGGAATTTATCCTCTGTTCGCGATTCATGCAGATGATGATTTCATAGATCGTAAAATACATTTTTGATTCACACACTGAATATTTTCTATGCTACTGACATTCGTTTGCATCAAACGTTAAGAAATGCACAAATTAACGAGAAAGCTCGTCTCACGGTGATTCATCCATTTGCTAAGGCATCACAGTTTATGAAACGAAGCTTTGCATTTTGTGCATTCTCTGGTCGTTCTAGTAGTTCCAAACCAAAGATAAATGCCTTATTTCGGCAATCTCATTTTGCAGGTACTCATTAACCTGTTCCTATAGGGCAACTTATATTGGCTACAGAAATAGATACTGATCTTAACAAATTCATGAGCACTACCAGTACCACCCAGTTTGACTTAATAGTTCGATTTATAAGCCCGTCAGCAGTTCAATTGTACAACAGCGCGTGAAGTCAGATCATATTATTCGCCGTTGTTTCATAGTTGCATCTAAGGCTATAGCAAAAGCGACTCCATTTCAACTTACTTATCACCCTCTACTCCCACAGTTCGTAATAACATTCAATCTTCCGCGACTCGCATAATCGTCGCCTTTTTAACTGCTGGCAAAAGTTATATACAATACAATACAATTTAACATCCACCTCAATTCCAAATGAGCTATTTATCATAACCAAAGTGTGGGCAGCAACCTGTCATGAAATGAAAACTTGAAGTTTCCCGTCGAAACTTTACACTTATCCCACTCACAGAACATTGTTCTACAATTGTTAGTTTCAAATTCACCTCACCGTGACTTGTGAGCAGTGCTGTGGAATAAGTGACATTGATTTAGCACCGACCGTCCTTCAGAATTCATCTGCACGCACATTCTTCAGTATATCCTGTCAAGCTTACACCCGGCTAACACTGGAATTGAGTTTTTCTCTCAGTAATACTCGTCAGTAGTGCATATCCGTGATCCCAGCCGGGTTCGCACTCCGGACCATCTCATGGATGATGTGTTACTACTGTGCTATTCCGGTCAAAACGGGGTTGACCAGGATCACCAATTTTGATATTCTTCAGGTGCCATTTACAATAGAATTCATCCGGTCTAAATTGCTACTGGAAATTTACAAAACACCGGAAAGTTATTTGAAATATTTATCAATCATTCCCTCTAGTTTAGAGCCCCAAGACGTACCATCTTCCACTGGATATCTTTCGTTTTGATCTGCGAGGGGAAGCCTTCCTCCTCCCTTTGCCCCGTTATTTTGAATTCCCTGTCAGATGACATTGTTTAATCGCAATGCAAAAATCCGTAGTAAACTGAGGCGTGTGATGGTGACCGTGTGTGTATGAACGGAGGATACTCACCAGTGATGAGCTCTGCGGAGAGTAAAGTTCGAGTTTAGTGCTTCCCAAATGCATGGTGAACTTGCTAGTTTTGGAAAAACGGAGATGCCACTCATCTGAATATTAGGTATGGGAATTTCTTCTCCCGGTTTCTCGTGGGTAGCTTCATTTAAAATTGTGATGCGTTAGCCATTGAATGAATCACCACTTTGTCAGTGTCCCGTACTATGTGAAGTAGTGTATTCGGACAACAATATCCGTTGATTTAGGTTATCTGAATTTCGCCTACGTACCAGCCTTGGATTCATTCAACTACACAGTCAAAATGACAAGCATATTTTGCTTCCATGTATCGAATCCGTAATAGAAAAATCAACTGAGAGGCGAAGGAGGAAGATGGGAATGAACAATAAAGAGTACGCACAGAAATGGAAAAATTGAATGGTGGCAGTCGGACTGGAGCACGCAGTGATCAAGATGAACTAATGGGGTTTCGATTCTCTCTGGCATATTTATCTTACGAAATGTACTCGTTTCTCCCCCCTCCCCTTCTAAGTTATCATTTGCAGGCTTTTTTCGGGTTCTGAGTGTACTATACTATATATGAGCTAGTCGTTTATTTCCCGTATGGCCACACTGCCGTGATCCTGGACATTGATTTCTTCATTCGTCAGTTTTTTGCCTGGTGTGATGTACCATGATCGTATGACTGTCCAGTGGAAAATTGGTTGTTCGGTTCCTCCTGTTGCTTACTCATATGTTGATATTTAGTTTAGGCTCTCCAGAAAAACTTGTTTGGGATTATGAGGAATAAGTGATGATTGATCCATGCACAAACTGAATTAAGCGCAGCCCCCTTTTGTCCGTTTATCATACATACATATTCACACAAACTGCTCTGGGCCACAACTGTTTATATATCTACAGTGCTGTGCAAGTTAGGATGCATTTGTGTGCTTTGTGCACGGACCTGCTACCACTGCTGCTCCTCTTCCAAACTGCCCACACAGAGCTGTGCCTGTCGAATCGACCAAATGCCGAC